>BRXX01000356.1:0-44884 GCA_030267905.1 Triparma verrucosa
CCTAACCCTAACCCTAACCCTAACCCTAACCCTAACCCTAACCCTAACCCTAACCCTAACCCTAACCCTGATGTGACGGTGATGTTGCTGTCATGCTTTTTCCGGTACCACACGGAGTTGGAGTCGCAGTTTACAGCTGGAAAGACTAGGACCACCCGCCACCCACCACTCGGAGGGAAAAACTGCTCCGGGCAGATAGGTCGGGTGGTGCTGGTGCACCAGCCTCCTCCTCCTCCTTCCCCCCCAACTTCTTTGGACCCCGCCTCCTTCTCGATTTCCTCGACTCCCACCAGTCTTTTGAAGCCGCTCCTGGAGCTCCCGGAGCTCCCAAAGCCATCACTTGATCGCCCGTATCGTGCGACAGAGTGGGATTGCCAGGTTCCAGTCACGGGCAAAGATGCAGTCAATGTTCACAAGGTTCTCCTCCAACAGGAGCACAAGGACGGCCTCAAGCACGGCAAGGTTGGCGTTTCCCTTAACGGTCGCTACTGGGTCGGCATTCAGGGCGCGGAGGTCCATGTAAACGACCACGACGGGTTGGCGCAGAGCAATCCACACCCTCCCCAGGACCTTCATTGCTCCCCATAGGATTCTCCATGGAACATCGCTCGCCCTCAATAACAAACCCGCATAGAAGAAGGACACGATAGCATATAATAATCAAACACGAAATAACAATATGCTCGAAGCACGTACGCACGAAAAATCGATTGTAAATTTTTCTTTCCTAATTTGAACTTCTAAAATTGCTTTCAACAACTATTTATTATCATATTTTGAAAAAAAGGTCAATATTAACGCTAAATAAAACAACATTTGAATATTAAAATATATTTTAAAATATAAAATTATTTAATTCTTTCAATTTTATTTATGGAATATTTATTCCCATATTTGATGTAATTAGATTATTTAACATCAATGAAAGCTTATTATGAAAATAATACATCATTTTAATTGAGATTATCATTTCAAATTTATTAATTTTGTTCTTAATTCAACTATAAGAACAATATTTGGTATATCAGGATCTAAAAAAGAACAAATATGATCAACATTTGTCTTCTTTTATGTAATCTCGGTAATCATTCAGTTTTGGAAATATGAAGAACGTTTTGATGTTTTGTTGAATTCGAACGCTTTCTCTTATCTCTCAACCTTAGGGTCCGCCTAGGCCTTTACAGCTAGTCGTTTGCCATGTTTGGGCCTCTCGTTACCTCGTATATCCGCGAACAATCCATTGTCGTATAGAAAACTTACGTTGTGCCTCAACTGTATCTGCAAAGACTTTCCTCGCAGACTCATCATTATCTATTTACTGTTACATAAGAAACACAGTGTCTTGGATCTTCCTACTTTCTCCAAGCTATTTAGCGTCATCACCGCCCGGCGACTGTACGACATGGGCTGACTCTCTTCCAGGACATGAGCAATTGTGCATCCTCTGCTTTTTTGAAAAGGAGTTCGAAGTGTCAAGAGGCGACCGTCACCACTGCTAAGACGTTCCTGGAGACCGTCAACGCTAACTAAACGATCCTAACGCTTTGATCTTCGCATCCTTCAGGTGCGAGAACGATTCGACTCGCATATTGTGATGGCTCAACTTTAGCCCAAGAGTATAGGGAGTAGCAGCGGGTGTACTTGACAGAGTTTCGGGCGAGTATTCGCTCTCATCAAACCGAGGAGGAGGCGGTTTTGTTGCTCTCATGGGCCTAGAAGATGTAGGTACTGTCGGCATGCGCTCGCTTCTCTTGGGCATAGTGACTTCGTCGACGACAGTCTAAAGTATCAATAACTGTAATATTAGGTTCACAGTCGATTATTACGAGTTAGTTTAAATATATTGTGGGTTGGATTTGTGTATCACCGCTGATACACACAATAACATACTAAACTCACCTTATAGGTAGTTAGGATTTAACAATACGCATTACCCTGGAAATGGGACCACAAATTATTTAAGCATTTTTGTGTGTGATTGCAGTGTGTGTGTGTGTGGCCATCTTTCGTGCAGCAATCTTATATTTACTGCTCCCCCAAAAAAAATATAACGTAAACAGACTTCCGCTCACCTTTTTTCTCTCGTCGAACTTTTCCCGCTTGCCGCCATCACGCCATGCCTCAAAGTTCGTTGTTCTCGTTCTTCTCGTCTAAGGCGAAGGCTCCCGCCGCCGCCGCCAACCCTTCTAAGCCTCCTGCCTCCTCCAACGCGTCCGCGTCTACGTCCTCTTCTACCAAAGCTCCCATCAAACCTTCTTCCTCCTCCCCTTCCAAAGTCTCCTCTGCCCCCGCTCCCGCCCCCTCTGCTCCTCTTCCCAGCGTCGGCGAGCGCGTTGAAATATACTTTCCCGACGACGCCGATTATTTCGCCTGCGACGTAGTGGAGAGCGTGTCGTCCTCCAAGTCCAAGTTCAGGGTGGCGTACGATGACGGGAACAAGGAGGTGGTTGACTTCAGTGAGGTGAGGCACTGAGATTAGCGCCGCTCTCATCCCCCCCCCCACCACCACCCACCCAATTCTAACTCTCATCGTCTCCAAACCTCACAAAACTTACTACTTCCACGTCTACAGGCCGAGTGGAAGGTATGCGGCAAGAACTCGCGCAAGCGCTCTGCCAAAAAATCCCAGAAATCCCAGAAACCTCAGTCGTCCTCCAACGACTCGGAGGCCGAGTTCGACTCCGACGCCATGGAGGAGGACTCCGAGGACGAGTTCAAGGGCGACGAGTCCTCCTCGGAGGACGACGACATTGACGACTGGATGGTCGACGACGATGCCTCCGAGGCCGACGCTGACGTCTTTGACGAGGACTCCGACTCTGCCGCGGATTTCTCCCCGGCCCCCAAGAAGCGCAGGCTCGGAAAGGCCAAGGACGCCTCCCAGTCCAAGAAGGCGAAGAAAACCACGCCCATCAACAAAAACTCCAAGGTTTCCTTCTCCCCCGACTACGACCCGTCCGCTGCGCCCAAGACCCCCAGCTCGAACCCCCTCTCGCAGTACAAGCTCACGATGGTGGAGAAGCCCTCGACCCCGTCGGTGTCTTCCGCCCCTTTGGCCGTCACGCCTGCCTCGAACCACGCCCGGGTTCCTTCCCCCGCCCCCACCGGCCCCAAGGAGCTCGTCAAGTGGGTCGACGGTGAGGTCAACCCCATGGGCAGCCACGTGCACAACCACCTCCCTTTCCTCTGGAAGGAGAACCTCAGGGACGCCAACGGAGTGAAGTTCGGAGAACCCGGCTACAACTCGAGGACCCTGAAGTGGTCTGAGAAGGAGGTGAGAGACGTCATATGAGGCCCCATTCGCAGCTACATAATCCTAACTCTCCTTTCGCCCGCTCACCTGCCACAGATCGAGAAGGTCACCGGGAGCAAGATGACCGCCGCCAAGGTCCAGTGGTGGCAGATCAAGGCCCAGTACTTCGACACCGTCCTCCTCTTCAAGACGGGAAAGTTCTACGAGATGTTCCACATGGACTCGGACATTGGAGTCAAGGTCCTCGGCTTCTCGCACATGAAGGGCGGGGAGGCCCACGCAGGCAGCCCCGAGGCAGCCTACGGCACCGTGTCCGCCAAGCTCGTGAGCGCGGGCTACAAGGTTGCCCGTGTGGAGCAGACGGAGACTCCCGCCCAGCTCAAGATCAGGAAGGAGAAGACCCCCAAGGGGAGGAAGAAGCCCAGCGTCGTCAACAGGGAGGTCTGCGCCGTCACGACTGTGGGGACTAGGACTTTTTGCTTCCTCGACTCGGACAGGTGCTTCGACAAGGACAGCAAGTTCACCGGCGAGGCCGACAAGGGCCCTCTGCTGGTGATCAAGGAGGTGAGCTAAGCGACGAGTTGCGATGGTGTTGATACTGCTAAGTTGTTCACCGCTACTTTATTCTAACTCGTCGCTTCGCTCCTCGGCTCCTCCTAACAGATTATGCTCGACAAAGAAATTGCTGAAAACAACGGTGCTGCGGACGATGACACCCCGCCGGCCGTCTGCGAGTACGGCGTGACTATGGTCGACGCCGTTCGCGGCGCAATCACCCTCGGCCAGTTCGCTGACGACAAGCTGCGTTCCAGGTTGCACACTCTGCTCGCCCCCACTTGCCCCAGCGAGGTCATCGTCGACCCCACCTGCAGTGCCGACCTTAGGACTATGATCTCTCAGAGCTGCGGCGGTGCCCCCATTGAGACCGTCAGCACGTCTGAAACCCTTCCCAAGTCCACCGCCACTGACCCCGAGATCCGGGCGCAGCTCGACAGGTCGGACGGCTTCAACCCGTGGGATCACAACGACTGCGTCGCCCAGATCAAGAGGAAGAAGGTGAGACCAGAAGCCTCCTTCGAGCTACAATTGCTTAACCCTAACTCATCCCTTCGCTTGGCTCCTCGACTCGTCCCTCAGTACTTTTTGTCCAGCAGCAAATCTGCCGACAAGGAGGACACCATGGGGAGGTGGCCCAAGGTCGTCAAGGCCTGCGTCGACGGAGGAGCCAACCTCGCCCTAGGCTCCATGGGCGCCGCAATCTTTTACCTCCAGCGCTCCCTCGTCGACTATGAGATCATTAGCATGGCGGAGGTCAGGGCGTACGTGCCCCCCATGACGACCAACGCCAAGGTCGAGAACACGCAGAACAACGAGGGCAACAGCACTCTGTCCCAGATGAGCGAGGAGGTGAGAAATCTGCCGCGCTTGCTCCTCCTCGGTTCTTTGCTCGTCTCCAGAATCTAACCCAGTCTTCACGCTTGTTCATAGCTCTTCACCGAGCTCGACGGGGTGAAGGAGAAGGACGAGACCAACGTCACGACCGATCACATGCAGCTTGACGGCATCACCCTCGAGAACTTGGAGGTAAGAAGAGCCTACATTCGCTCGGAAATCGCCCCCATCCCCCCTTCACACACGTCTAACTCTTCCCGCTCGTCGCAGATCTTGGCGAACCAGACCGACGGAAAGGCCAAGGGATCGCTGTGGAGTAAAATCAATAGAACCAAGACTCCGCATGGCGGCAGGCTCCTCAAGGGCTGGCTCCTCAGGCCGCTCTTCAAGTTGGAGGACATTGCCAGGAGGGCCGATGCCGTATCCGAGCTCGCTTCTGGACCGCCCGCGCTCATCATGGCCGAGGCAGCCCCTCTCATGAGGAAGGTCGGGGACGTGGAGAGGCTTCTCTCGAGAATCCACTCCATGGGGTGCTCGGAATCGGCTCATCCCGCCAACCGCCAGGTCCTGTACGAGGGCAAGACTCACACCAAGAGGAAGGTGAAGGACTTCAAGAACCTCCTTGGCGGCCTCCAGAAATTAGACAAGATCATCAACCTCTTCGGGGAGGCTGACATCAAATCTACTTTGCTGAAGAAGCTCGTCAAGAGGGAGGCTGGCGGTGGCATTTTCCCCAATACGACCGAGAAGTTGAAATGGTTCGATGCTAATTTCAATTCTAGGGAGGTGAGATGCTGAAATTGTAATCATCCGCTTCAATACTTTAATACTAATAACTCGCTTGACTATCTCTTCCACTCGCTCCGCTCTGCCGCAGGCCGAGGAGGGAAAGTTCACACCCATCCCCGGCATGGACGAGGAGTATGACAGGGCCTGCGAGGCCAAGGACGGCTGCATGCAGGAACTGTACGCCCTCGAAAAGCAGTACTGCTCCGAGATCCAGGGCGCCAAGAGAAAGTTCAAGTACATCAACACAAAGGACGACAGCAAGGACAAGTTCATGATTGAGCTGCCCGTCTCCATCCGTGTGCCGTCCGACTTCAAGGTCAAGGGCAAGAGGGGCTCCGGAAACAAGCAGGTTAACAAGTACTACACGGCGGACATCGAGGAAGTCGTGGAGAGGCTGAACGAGGCCATCGATCAAGGTAAGAAGAAGCCGCAGGAGCCCAATGAAGGGGTTTGTGCACGGTTTTAATACTAACTCGTCGCTTTGCTCGCCGCTCGTCGCAGAGGTCGAAGGCCGCGCCCGTGGCCTCGCCGCCATCTTCAAAAAGTTCGACGACTACAGGCCGCTTTGGGGCACCGCGGTGCAGGTGTCGGGGATGCTCGACGCTCTATCCGCCCTCGCGGAGATTTCCAGCCAACCCGGCTGGTCGCGCCCCACCATCCTCGAGAGCAAGGGCCCGGGCACCTCGAACGTCGACATCAAGGGCGGTAGGCACCCTTGCGTTGAAATTACCCACTCCGGGGACGATTTCGTGCCCAACGATCTCAACCTCGGAGGCGAGGAGAAGGAACGTGTGCTTCTCCTGTCAGGTCCCAACATGGGCGGAAAGTCCACCTTGCTTAGGCAGACTTGCTTGATAAGCATCCTCGCCCAGATCGGGTGTTTCGTACCGGCGCAGGTGAGAGCTGCTGCAGAGTTTGATACTACTGCTGATTCTTATTCGCTGATTCTAACCTAACACCGCTGCGCAGTCGGCCGCCATCACCCCCATGGACCGCATCTTCACCCGACTGGGAGCTTCCGACAAAATCTTGGCAGGACAGAGTACCTTCTTCGTCGAGCTGTCCGAGACAGCCGCAGCTCTTCGCGGGGCGACCCATCGCTCCATCGTCATTATGGACGAGCTGGGCAGGGGCACGTCCACCTTCGACGGAACGGCCCTCGCCCACGCCGTCGTCAAGAGCCTTGTCGAGGACACTAAGTGCCTCACCATGTTTGCCACGCACTACCACAGCCTGCTCGAGGACTGGAAGAACGAGCCGAACGTTCGCCTGGGTCACATGAAGTGCCTCGTGACGGACGGGGACGAGAAGAACATCACCTTCCTGTACCAGCTTGGCGAGGGGGCCTGCCCGAAATCATTCGGAATCAACGTCGCCAGGCTCGCAGGCCTTCCCGAGGGCGTCTTGGCCATCGCCGAGAAGCGATCTGCGAACTTCCAGAGGGAAATGGAGGGAGGTGCCGAAGGAGTGGAGGCCATTGTCGAGAAGATAAGGAAGGCGGCGGAGGAGGGTAACGTACAGGAACTAAGAGATATCTGGACGGGGTTGAATAATTAGGGAACGTACTCTTAGGGGGAATGAATAATTTGAATATTGAAAAAATGTGTCGTTCATTAGTCATCCGTCTAGCAGGCCGTTCAGCCACAAGAGCAACTTGCCTCGATCAGGCCAGTCACCGTGATTGCCATCATACATGCATTTGACAACCTGCTGATTCGTCTTGCAGTTGGCATGTTCGAAACACTCAGCGTTGCGTCTGCCGCCGTCGTGTAGAGTTACAAGGCGCGTCTACTTTTCATCACACTCGTGGAGAGAAGCCCAAGTGACGAGGACGTCGTCCGCAGATTCATACTCCCATCCTCCAGCTAAGCCACCATCCTATCCCACTTCGCATCTGAAACAGCATCCTCATAACTTATATCATTCCCTCCATGAACAATAATCTCGCATAAGGCTCATCTTCAAACTCAATCAGCTTCTTCTCAACCACTGCATGCCATTTTCTATCAAGCCAACGCATCGCAACTATACATCGACCATAACGAAACACAACGAACAGCCGTTCTTTTAGACATATCGTTTGAATAATGAATGAGAAATTCCTTCAAATCTCAAATCGTCTTCTCCCTGGAAAATGAGAATCGAATACACTAACTAAGTCCCGTGAAAATAGTTTTAAAGGCACGCGACCAAACTCACCTCCATCCCTCCAATTCTAAAAATTCAGCGCTCGTTTCTTGCCGTTTATGAGCCAAGGGTAACCCTGAATTATTCAACTGTCGATGGTGCCATTTCCGTATTATCATTCATATTGAAATTTGACTATATAACATCGCTATACCGTCGCAGTTTTTTAATATATTGTAGTTATACATTGCTGTTTTGTTCGTCGAATTACTTTGTCGTTTGCAAGGTTTTATTTAACTAACCATTATGCACTCCGGCCGCTACCGTCACCGTCAGGGTTCCATGAAGCTTCATATATTACTTCAATCGACTCTGCTAGTCCTCATCGCCGGCCCGCTGCTCTCTGCTACGGCGGCTAAACAAAAACAAAACCTCAGGATCTGCCCGCGGGAGCTGTCTGAGTGGGAGGGGTGCTTGGAACTCCAGAACTGCTGTGCGGAGGGGCTTGAGTGCCTGGTGCAGAGCAAGTGGTGGGCGTCATGCCGCCCGGCGACGAAGCCTGTGTCACCGACTTACCCGCCTGTGCCGCCTCCAACCAACGCTCCAACCAATGCTCCAACCAACGCTCCAACCAACGCTCCAACCAACGCTAGAACCAACGCTCCAACCAACGCTCCAACCATTGCTCGAACCAACGCTCCAACCATTGCTCGAACCAACGCTCCAACCATTGCTAGAACCAACGCTCCAACCAACGCTCCAACCAACGCTCCAACCAACGCTCCAACCAACGCTAGAACCAACGCTCCAACCAACGCTCCAACCATTGCTCGAACCAACGCTCCAACCATTGCTAGAACCAACGCTCCAACCAACGCTCCAACCAACGCTCCAACCAATGCTCCAACCAACGCTCCAACCAATGCTCCAACCAACGCTCCAACCAACGCTCCAACCAACTCTCCCTCTGCATTCCCGTCGATGTCTCTGACGCTCTCTCCTCCTCCCTCTGCAACGCCTCAGATAGTTGGCTATTAGTGAGTAAATCCCGTAATCCTCAATGTGGCTGTCGATTTGCGCAAGTTATCTTCCGATAGGCGCCAACACTCGATAACTCCTTACCCAAATACCTCGCGCCACCCCCTCCTCAGCTCCTGGAACTGGTCGACGGGGTCTAAGGGACCGTCAGGCTCCACTATAGGTATCGCGTTCACCGGGCTGATAAACACTGCTGACGCCATCGCAGGTTACACACCTGGTGCTTCTTGGTGCTGTCCAGAGCTTGACGTTGAACAGCCTATGCTCAGCCTTGGCGGCGGCAACGCTGCGGGGCAGTTCACAGTTGACGCCCTCTCTGCGATTCAGAAGGACCTGGACCTTGTAACGGCGGCCAACTATACAGGCATTGTTTTTGATGTTGAGAAAGCGATCGGCAGCTCTAAGGCGCTAATTTTGGCATTCCGAACGACTTTCGCAGCAGCCAAGGCGAAGAAGCTCTCCGTTGTCATCACGACCTCGCACTCTGCTCCCTACGCTACAGACACTCCTTCCGTCGCCGTCGACCTCGTGAAATCATGGTGCTCCGATCCAAACGTAGACGTCATTTCTCCTCAGCTTTACTCTTCCGGTATGGAAGCTACCCCGGAAACCGTCGAGACTTACAACTGCGTCAATTACGGCTGCACCTGGGACCTTTATAAGGACTGCCTAGCATCTTTCGTCCCCTCTATTGTCGATGAAACGCACGTCACCCCAATGAACAGCTACTTTCAAAATGAACAGAACATGTCTATCGACGGCTACTTGGTCTGGGCGCAAATGCTGCCTGTGCTGACCCCGCCGACTTACCCGCCTGTGCCGCCTCCGACTCCGGTGAATCCACCGACCTCGCCAACGCCGGTGAACCCGCCTGCTGTGCCATCTTCGACGCCGGCGACAGACTGCCAGCGGGTGCTGTTTGAGTGGGATAAGTGCTTGGACCTCCAGAACTGCTGTGCGGAGGGGCTTGAGTGCCTGGTGCAGAGCAAGTGGTGGGCGTCATGCCGCAGCATCTAAAAGCAATGCCATCAGGTGGAGAGAAAGAGGGGGGGAGGGTAGCAGGGGGGGGGGTAGGGGAGTAATTCAAGGGGAGCTAGTTCAAAGACATAGCAGGAAATGAAAGATTTGAATATTGAAAAAAATGTGTCGTTCATTAGTCATCCGTCTAGCAGGCCGTTCAGCCACAAGAGCAACTGGCCTCGATCAGGCCAGTCACCGTGATTGCCATCATACATGCATTTGACCACCTGCTGATTCGTCTTGCAGTTGGCATGTTCGAAACACTCAGCGTTGCGTCTGCCGCCGTCGTGTGGAGTTACAAGGCGCGTCTGCTTTTCATCACACTCGTGGAGAGAAGCCCAAGTGGCGAGGACGTCGTCAGCAGATTCATACTCCCATCCTCCAGCGAAGCCACCATCGGCAGGTATAATACCGTCGGAACGATCGTGAATGTGATAGATCGAAGTTTCCGTCAGCTTCTCAGGCACGTCTATGTGACCGACGAGGGGAAGCCCGTAAACTGGATTGACGGACTTGAAGACGTCCGGCGCTTGCGCGTAAGCACTGTGGACAAACATTCCTCCGTTGCTTCCACCGGCTAGGTAAACGCTGTTGAGGTCAATGCAAAGCTCTTCTGAAACGGTCGAAACCAATTCCAGCAAGAAAGCCATGTCGTCCAGGCACGTGCTCCAGCCACAATTCGCATCCTTGCCGTCGCCTGAGCACAACCCAGCGTGCCTGCATGTCTCATAGCAGCAAGTTTGCGTGAATGCTGCGGCGTCACAGGTGGACGTGTCGTGTCCCATGACGCCGACATTCCAGCCAGTGCCGCAGTCCGCACCTTCAGCGTCGTCAATTCCTTGTGGATATGCTGTGATCAGAGGCTTGGAGGCAAGCCTCGAGAAGGGGAGCTCCTGCGCTACAGAAGTAGCATGACCGTATTGCCCATGCACGTAAATGAGTAGGGGAGCAGGCTGGCTCGCGTTGTAGCTATTGGGGACGAACTCAGTCCACTCGCGAGTCTCATCCAAGCTCCTGTGCTGGAAGTATTTATTGCGAGGGAAGTTGTCAGGAAGGGCGGGTCCGCAACCAGGAGAAGGTCTCACGACCTTCTCTGTCAGGGCGTTGATTTCCTTAGTAAAAATAACAGCGAAGCCGCATGCAAGAAGGAGACTTGCCTGGACCATTTGTGCTTCGGGTTTCGGTTGAGTAAGTTAACAGAAACTTTCAAGATACTATGGTAGGAATCCTTATAACTTCCCTGCCCTTCCCTCACCCAAATAAAATATTCGGCCCAAACAAAAATGCCTACGTTTATTCAGGAAAAACTTTCTTTTACACTCTACTCACTCTCCTAGAATAGATTATAGCTCAGCCCCTACTGCTCCTGCTACTGCTTCCGGAATAGCCTCCACCCCATCCGTCGAATTGGTACTGTTGTAATCGCTCGCGTTCAGACCTAATTCGTCGAATCTGCCCTCCTCGATCATCATTTCCTCCCATGCCGAGTCGTCCCCGAGGAGCATGTAGAGGGCGCCTCCGATCATGCCGACAGTCCGAAGCAGATTGATGACATCTCTTATCGTAGTCCCCTCCATCGAAGCGAAAAGGATCTTGGGCGCGAATATGAACTGCATCAGGCGGTCCCAGCAGAACGTGACGACGACGTTGCACGCCAGCACGGTCAGCATCATGTTCCTGTACTCCTCGGTGGGGAAGGGAACCAGCTGGAAGTACTTGTTCAAGCCGGGCATCGACTCGCTGGCGAACATGAAGACCAGGATAAAGGTCGCGGCCAGCGAATACAGGAGAGGGCGGTTCTCGGTAAGGCCGTTCATGAAGGGCCTGCCCTTCAGGTTGACGACGAAGACCGTCACCTGTTGAACGTTTGAAACGAGGAAGACGACACTGTTGACGAGACCTGGCTTGAACTCTCCGTCCAGCTCTACTTCGTAGTCTTCGGGGAGGTGCTTCTTGGCCGAGTTCACCGCCCAGTACATGACGAAGAGGTGGACCGAGAACTGCCCGAGGAGCGAGAAGAACAGGGAGGGGTGAAAGATCGAATTGAGCGGTCGGACGGGGCTCAATTTCGCGAGCGGCTTCGACCGGCTGACGCTCATGAAAGCGACGCTCATTAAGATCCCCATGGCGGTCATTTGAGTGTCTCCGTATTTGACTCCGTCGAGGTACAGGACGGAGAGACTGGGACGAGTACATAATGTGAGTTAGAATTGCGTAGCGGCTCTTGTAGTGTGGATAGTGGAGGAAGAAATTTGACACGTTCCAAGCTAGTCGCTTCGCTCCTCGCGGCACCTCACCTGTAGCTGCTGATGAGACAATTCAGCGCGAGAATTTGGTACTGCTGCACGCTCGTGACGAGGGTGCACCTTCCCTGGCGGATGATGTCTACGCACGATCGGATACTGGGCATCTTGGACGTGAAGGGCGCGGCCACACTCGCGTCGCCAATTTTAACCGTCGGCAAGCCGCCATCTTCCATGTCCAAATCTTCGAATTGAGCGGCCATCCTCGCGGCCGAGTTGGCGACGCCTCCGTTCTTCCTCATCTCCGCCTTCTTCTTGTTCGCCTCCGCCATTTCCTTGCCCATGAACTCCTTCATGGCCTTGAACTGCGCCCACGACTCTCCCTGCGCCTCCAGTTCTGCCACCCTCTCCATCATCTTCTTCTGCTTCTCGGCCATGAGCTCCTTCTGCGTTTTCTTGGCCTCCTCCATCTTCTGCTTCTTGAGATCGGCCGCATTCTTCTTGTCGTGCTTGACGACGGCGGACTGAATTGCCGTCTTCCTGTAGAGCTGCACGAGCTCCGACTTGTCCGTGATCGCGAACTTGTCGGGGTCGGTGCCCATCTCCCTGATCTTGCCCTTGATCTCCTTGACCGGCAGGGCCTTGATGCGCTCGAGCTCCTGGGCCGAGATCATCGCCGTCGGGCCGCCAGCTGTGGCCTTCTTATTAGTTCCGTCCTCGCCCTTGTCTACGTTCAGGTCGCCGAAGCCGCTCAAGAGGGCGACGCCGACGTCCGCCTGCTTAAGTGCGCCGACGTCGTTGGCCCCGTCTCCGCACATCAAGCACAAATGCCCGACGCCGTGCAAGTTCTCGATCACCGTCTCCTTGGCGTCGGGCGACATCCTCGCGAAGATCTTGAAGTGCCAGAGCACATCCTTCGTCTTGGCGTCGTACTCGTACGCCTTTTCCAAGACCTTTCCCGTGACGCACAGCTCCTTTCCGCTCTTGTTCAGCGTCGGGACGCTCGCGGCCTCGTACTCCACGACCCTCTCGTCGGTCTCGTAGCTCTTCCAGTACATGTCGCCGCGCTTCTCGTCGGCCGCGAGGATTAAGATGTTCGAGTCGACGTTGCAGATGGCGACCTCCTTGGCGACGTGGGCGGCGGTGAGCAGGTTGTCCCCAGTGACCATGGCCACGGACATCCCCCCGCCCCTTAGCTGCTCGAGGACCGCCTTGGTGTCTTTCCGGACCCTGCAGGTGAAGGCGATGAAACCCGCGAAGGTCAAGTCGCACTCGCAAAGGCTCCTGTCCTTGGTGAGGCTCTCGACGTCGTCGCTCGAGATCTGCGGCGGGCGAACGAACGAGAAGATTAGGTTAGACAACGCACGAGTTTGTGCAAGCGTAATTGTCTCACCTTCTTGAAGCCGAGCCCAATCACCCTCAGGCCCTTCTTGGCCATCTTCATGGACTTGTCGTCGTAGCTCGGGTGCTTGTTCTGCACCCTCTCGCCGATGGCCTCCGGGCTGCCCTTGACCACCACGTAGTACCTGCCGTCACCGTCTTTCACTATGCTGGACATTCTCTGCAGCTTGGACGAGAAGTGGTGGCGGTGGAGGATCTCGACGTTCTGAACCTTCGAGCCGAGCACGGTGAAGACTTTCCCTTCGTCCCTCTTCTCCGTCTTGGCCTTGGGCTTGACCTTACCGGAGTCGTCGACCTCCCACCTCATGGCCTTGAGGGCGGCGGACTCCAGCGGGTCTCCTGCCACCTCTCCGTCGATGAAGATGAGGCTGTTGCAGCCCGCGAGGACCAGGCCGGCTGGGGACTCGAGCTTCGTCATGGGGGTGAGCTCCTTGTCCTCAGAAGCCTTCTTGTCGAAGCTCTCGAGGACTCCGACTGCGACGAGTTCGTCGGTGGTGAGGGTTCCCGTCTTGTCGAAGAGGCACGAGTCGATCTTTCCCGCTATGGGGACCCTGAAAGGTTCCGTGCAGAACACCTGCATCTTCATCAGAGTCATGAGGCTGTTGTTGACTGCCAGGGCCGTCTGCATGGGAAGCTCGGGAGGGATGACACTCGTTATGATGAGGATGCAGTGAAGAAGAAGTTCGTACTGCGGCGAGCGGAGGAAGTTTGTATCCTGACGTTAGAAACGGCGGAGGATTCGACATATTTTTTGACAAGGTGTCTGTTGATTGTCGTCTCACCTGGCTACGGTCCTGGTTCTCCATTCCCTTCTTGAGGACGTAACCCGAGCTCGCGCATGCAAAGAAGAAGAGCATAAGCAGCAGCAGGGCCGTCTCGACCTGTCGAGAGGGAAGAAGAGATGAGATAAGCGAAGCGAAGCGAAGTGACGGGTGGTCAGGGCTAGAGTTTAATATAAGGTTATTGTGACAGCGTAAATACTACAGGCCGTTTTCTCACCTCGTGGCCCTTGACCTTCTCCTGACTTCCCTCGATCATCCTAACGAGCTTTCCCTGAGCGCTCGTGAATCCCGTGCGGAGCACGAAGCACGTGCTTCCTCCGTCCGGCGGGTTCGGAATGTTCTCCAGCGCCCCCTCCTCCCCCCCCTTAGCGAGGAGCATCGTCGTTCCGGCGTAGAGGATGTGGTTCTTGTGCTTGGATTTTATGCTTAGGTTCTCGTCGTCCTTAAACTCGGCTAGGCGCTCCTTCATCTGGGGGACGGACTCTCCGGTGAGGCTCGCCTCGCTGACTACGCCGCTTCCGTTCAGGAGGAGGAGGTCGGCTGGGACGACCTCCCCGCCTTCCTCCTTGATTTTCTTCAGACTCATGATGTCGCCTGGGAGAAGAAGGTCGGTGGTGGTCATCGCCCAGGCGCCTCCCCTGTAGACGCAGACGTCCCTGATCTTGTTCCCCATACCCTTGAGAGCCCCGAGGCTCTTGAGCCTCTGCCAGACTACCGTCCCTTCGAACATGAGGATCATGAAAAGCGTGAAGAGAGAGTACTGCCAGTACTCGTCCAAGCACCATAGCAGCACCGAGAAAAGCTGGAACACGCAAAGCGGCGACAGAAGCTGCTTCTTGTACAGGTCCTGGAACGTGGGCTGCCTGACATTGAACATGTTCTCGCCGAACCTGATGCGGGCCCTCTCCTTCGTATCCTCGTCCTTGAAACCCTTCCACCTGCCGAAGAGGCCTAGCCTCATATCCGTCCTGAGTTGACGACGATGCGAATGTTTTGTGGTTTAGTTTAGCGTTATTATTATTTTCAATTGACGGGGTTTGAGAAGGGGGGGTATTCCATCCCTCGGGGCGCTTTTTTTTCTTTTCAACTCTCACCTATTCCTGACCTTCTCCCACTCCCCGTTCTCAGGATCCCATATATACCTCCTCCTATGATACTCAAAAGTGCACCCCAACCCTTCCATAACCTCACACTCAACCATGACATCCGGTCCGGTCGCTGGCGTAACCCTGAGTTTCTCCGGCGAGTCTACGTACTTTCCTTCGTCGTTCTGGTGACATTTATCAACGTCGACTTCGACGTAGTTCACGAAACAGTCGAAGGACACTTTCCAGACTTGCATTAAGGACCAGAGGGCGTGGAGGGAGGTTACGACGCCGAGGAAGAGGAGGGGCCAGAAACCGGGCATGTGACGGCCTGGGGAGGGGCGGGTGAGGAGGCGGAGGGGTGGGGTGGGGGGCGAGGGAGGTGTTAGAATCAACGTTATTGACCCCTGAAAATTAATTCAAAAGTGTGTTTCCTTGTTCGCTCCTCTTCTCACCCGGAACTCTCATTTTCTTAGGCATCGCGTCAAGTACACTCTGCTCCTTCTCCTTCTTCTTAAGCTGATCATACTCCTCCGTATCCATCCCAACCCAAGAGAACCACCCGCCAATTTTATCTGTATTCAACCTCCCCTCGTCCGATATGTCCTTGAACTTGTGGACGGCTTCGGCGCGGAGGAGGGCAGTGTCTTCCATAACGTCGAGGCCGGTTTCTTCGGCTCGGAGGAGGAAGTCGCGGTACGGGTGACCGATTGTGGATATTACGAAGTAGAGGCAGATGGAGTAGAGGAGGAGGAAGAACATCGAGTAGGGAGTTATGTTCATGGTTGACTTTCTTTTGGAGGAGGAGCCGGGGAGGTTCAGGGAGGCAGAGACCGCGGAGGAGGAGGAAGAGGTTAGACGCTTAGGGACGTAGCCTAGGTAGGCGAGAGCGCGGCGGGCGATGGCGGTGGAAGGAGAGGAGAGAGGGTTAGCGGTGATGCGATTGCGAAGCGAAGCGATGAGGTGATGACGGATTGACGTGCGGTGACTGCGTGAGACAGCGTGCGAAGAGGGTTTGAAATAGTTCGGAGCCAACCTCTCTCAGGTTACAGCGGATTTTGGGCAGGTAGGAGTCGAGCTCGAGGGACGACAGCAAAGTTTCAGCAGCAGTGACGAGGACGGATCTTGAAAGGAACCCTAACAGCTGGATTGTGGCTGTGTTGTGGCCTCCACTTTTGTTCGTCGTGAAATGAGGGACGGCCAGAGGGCTCGACTATGGCATAAATATTCTATTAAGCACGTACCGCGAACGCCAACTACCCTCTTGGACGTTGTGGCGTACGAGTAGGCCATGATGATTTCAGTAAAGGAGAGAGAGTGTCGTCGAGATGTGTGTCGCCAAAAAAAGATGAATTTATCTCTGGGAATTATCCCTGGGAAGTAAATTGTGACTGAAAAATTCACAAATAATATTCCCAGACGCTAGACGCACTAAAAGCGTCTAATATAGGTTCACGTTGTCGTGCCCTTGTCGTAGCCAGGGAACTCATTAAATTGAATACCGTTCCGTGACGTTGTTGGACTTTTATATCCAACTATTGTGAAAATTCACACTGTGCTGCCCTTCCCGAGAGTGATTTGTTGTTTAAAGAACTTTAAAGACCTTTGTTTAAAGCTTTAAAACGGCTTTAAAACGTTATCATACTCAACGGTACGTTACTGTTGCTCACATGTCATTTATCAACGAAAAATATATCGCATACAGTGAAGCGAACCCTATAAGGATTGCTAAGAAACGGGACGATAGCTGCATCGCTGGCGTGCTGCACGTCCTTGGAGGCAGAGCGAACGCGCCTCATGCGCCTTCAGCCTCATGCGCCTTCAGCGATGCTGTCAGCGATGCTGGGGAAGAGTAGGGCGGCGGGAACGACAAGAATCTAAGGCGAGCGAAGCGGAGAGGTAGCTGGAGTGTGTTTTTAATACGTTTTAAACCCTTGAACAATGTATTGGGTTATTAACTTTGCGACCCTATTGATGATTTGCTTCTCACACAACCCTTGTCTAAATCCCTGTCCAAATCCCTTGTCCATCGTCACAGACACCCTTTTCAGACACACACATTAGCGACCTTTAATAGATATTATCACCTCCCGTGAAAGTTCTCAGTAACAGCAGTACCAGCAGTACACCAACACATTCATTAACACATTCATCAACACATTCATCAACACATTCATCAACACATTCATCAACACATTCATCAACCAATTTGAACTTAAGGTGAGAAGCTCGACAACGACAAACAGCAAGCTGTATTTGGACCCCAAACCTGCGACGGAGAGACTAACTTTGAGGACAGCAAGAAGTGAGCAACATTTTTTAAACCCCAAACATCCCTGACATCCCCGCCGTCCCCAACATCCCCACTTCAATACACATTACTCCGCTCGTCGCAGTCCCATTACACCCCCCCCAACCCCACAACACTCCCAACGCAATGACAACCCTCCCCCCCGCCCCCCCCGAAAGCTCCTCCACCCCAGCAGCAGCGCCCCCCCCCGCCCCCCTCGCCCCCTCCTCCTCCACCGCCCGCATCGGCTCCAAACCCACCCTAATAACCTCCCCCCCCCTAACCTTCCTAATAATGGACTGCCCCCGACCCCAAAACCTCCACCTTTACATCAAAGAACTAAAAAAGCACAACGTAACCGACGTAGTCCGAGTCTGCTCCCCAACCTACGCCGCGACCGACCTCGAGTCCGCGGGCGTATCCCTCCACGACATGGCTTACGACGACGGGACGAGCCCCCCCGATAACGTGATTGAGGAGTGGCTTAAATTAGTCAACTTGAGGATGGTGCAGGGTTCTAGGACGGGGGGGGCGATTGCGGTGCACTGCGTGGCGGGGTTGGGGAGGGCTCCGGTTCTTGTCGCTATTGCTTTGATTGAGTTTGTGGGGATGGATCCGGTTGTGGCGGTTGATTTTATTAGGAAGAATAGGAGGGGGGCGATTAATAATAAACAGCTGCTTTATTTGGAGAGGTATGAGAGGAAGATGGGGGGGGGAGGGTGCGGGTGTGGGATTATGTGAGGGGGGGGGGGAGGGGAGAAAGGGGGTAGAGGATAGGAGAGGGGGGGCGGTAACAGAATAAACATAGGCATTTTGTTAGGAAATAAGGTTTTTGCGGGGCCGAATATTTTAGGGGATGTGGGGAGGGTTAGGGAAATTCCACAGCAGTGGGAAAAGTTATCAGAAAAAAAATCAGGCAAGATATTTATCGAACGACGTTTCGCGTCACCACCTGATATCTGTATACACCTTATATCGAAGGGTTACTTTTATAACTCTATATCTTACCGTTGGAACAAGCAAAGTTCATATTTTGAGACTAAACTGCTCCTAACTGCCGGCACCTTCTCATAAATCATGGGATTGTTGAGCATAGCGTTGTCGGACTTAGTTTTCATAATGTTATTCCCGCTTTTGACCGCCTTTTTCCCTAGTAATAGGACCGAGCTCAAGGCTGCGGTGAATATATGGGTGGAAAATAGGACTGAGGCGATGATCGCTTATGGGAGACCAATCGGGCTGTGGGATGTTTCGAAGGTGGATGATATGAGTGAGATGTTTTGCGGGTATGATGGTTTGTGTAGCTGTGGAGATCTTTGCAAGAATACCAATCTTTTGACGACGATCTCTCCGGTTGGGACGTTTCGAAGGTGACTTCCATGGACCTCATGTTCTGGTCTGCTTATTCCTTTAACCAGAATCTGTCTAGCTTCGATACCTCCTCGGTCACTGATATGTACGGCATGTTCTATGATGCTGAGAGCTTAGCCAGGACATATCGACCTTCGACACATCCTCGGTCACTAATATGGCGGGCATGTTCTCAAATGCTGAGAGCTTTAACCAGGACATATCGACCTTCAATACCTCCTTGGTCACTGATACAAGAGACATGTTCACCGGTGCCTGCATGATGGAGAAAAAGAACTTGCCCAAAGGTCTCTCAGCAGTGGACTCAGACTTGGAATCTTGCTTTCACTGCGAAAATTGTCCCCCTGAGGGTGGGCAGTGTAGCAACGGCTTCAAAAGAGCGGACTCAGTCTACTGCGATGTCTGCCCTGCCAACGCCACCAATTTCAACAACAATTGTGTGACTTGTCCTGACAACTCCCTCCTCTCCTTCCTTCTCTCCTTCCTCGTCTTCGTCCTTCTGGCCCTCGTTGCAGTCCTTCTCTACACACTCCGAAATAACAGATACCTGCAGTCCATATTACCGCAGGCGAACGTCACCAACCTGATTAGGACCAAGCAGATCACAGCCGCCCTGTCGATTCTGACGGTGTTTGCCGGCCTCTCGTACAACCTCTCAACTTGTTTCAAAATCCTCTCCGACATACTCTCCACGATTTCCATGCCAGTCGAGGTGAAGCCCGTCTGCCAGACTTGGTACGAGGGAATCCAAAGAGGGGACAACTACTTCACATCAGCGTGGATGGCCTTTGTTTTGGTCTACGGCGTCTCCTTCCTCCTTCGGTACGTTCACAAGGTGACATGGAAGGGAGAGAGGTGGTTTGAGACGTCGACCTTGGTGAAGTTTCAGAAGGCCGTCGCCATCATCATGATTCAGGCGCCCATAATCATCCTCCCGATGACGCTCGATCCGGAGAGGACGTTGGCGAAGGTTACTTGGGAAGATACAGGTTTTAATGGAAGTAGGGAATCAATGACAGTAAGTCCCTCAGTGCTACCGCCCGTCCTCTCATTTCTGGTCCTCTCTATAATCCTCTACATCACGATCCGCCGTAGTTCTCTGAACTTCAAAAGAATCCGAGCGAAACTACTCGAGGCTGAAACGATCACGGCCGAAGAGACAATCGAGGACATTGAACTTCAGGGACCGTACTACTCGGCCTTATGCCTCCAATACACGCCTCAAATGTACAATCACGAGGAGAAGGCCTTCTTGAGAAAGTTCTTCTGGATCGCCGGAATGAAGGTGGTACAGTTTGTGGCGGTCGTGCTCGCAAGCAAGGGCAACGTTGAGAATCTAGCCTGCGTCAAAATAGCGGCTTGCTCCATTGTCCTGGTGGCCACGAATCTCTGGTACACCCGCTACCTCCTCAGGCGCCCCTACGCCTCTCACCGTCCTTCAAGTACGATGGGAGACCCTTTGAATGATGCGGAGATGCTCACCACGAGGACCGTTTCCATGGCTTCTGCTCTACTCAGTCTCCGAGACACCCTGGCCACTAGCACAATTACTAGCGAAAGTTTTGCGGACTGGTTCACAACCAACAAGTGGTCGATGGACTTTCTGTGCGTAGTCCTACTGGTCTTTGTGGTGTTTTCGAACCTCCGCCTCTTCTACAGACTCGACCAAGACTTTAGAACATCCGCGTCAAGAATCATAAACGGCATCAATTCGTCGTCCAAGAGGGACTCCGAATCCTCGACAGCGACAACAGGGGAAGAGGAAGAGACAAGGAGCAGAAGTCACACTGAAGTGAACGAAGTATATCACAACTCGATTGACAAACTATTAGATGAGGAGTCGTACCGTGAGGTCATCAGACTTCAGCGAGACCTTCAAGTTGACCAAATGCGGGCAACAGAAGGAAAACGCTGGGTCGACAATGAAACACAATCGACAACTTGTCGTAGAGTTATGGACTTCTTCTTTTGCATCGTCCTCTTGCTCACTATAACTAGTGGCATGGTAGTAGCCTCTTATGAGCCGTGTTATTATTGTGCAAGTACTTTTTCATGGCAGACCACCTCCCTTAGAAAAAATGTCATTTGGCTCATGACCCTACTCCCGTCAGTCCTCTTCATAATAATGGAGGTCATAATCTGGAGAACGAAGCGAACATGGGTATCTACTACCACCGCCGCCACGGCCGCCATAGGAGACGAGGAGAATCCTCCCGTGACCCTAACTCAGAAAGAAGAAGTAAAATCGCCAGTGCACGAACTCAACACCACGACTATGACCACAACTATAATCCCCCCTACGGAAAACAACGACGCCCAAAACCAGTCAGACGACGTGGTGGTCGAAATGAAAGAGATCAAGGCTAAAACACCGCAACGAAAACCAATGATAAAGACACCCTCGAGCAAAGCCCCCGCGCCGGTGTCCGTCCTGGTGAAGCGATACGAGTCAGGAAAAACCCAACAGCTGTAACAACAACAACAACAACAACAATAACAATAACAACTTTCAAAGAAATACTAACATTTATTATTAAAAACCCAACAGCTGTAACAATAAATCACAAAAAAAATTTAAAAAGAAAAAGCGACGTTTTTACTTCACCGTTGTGGCCAGCAACCCGACTCTCTTGACAATGGGCCTGCTCCCCTTCATTCCAAGGATCTCCTTGACCTTTGACTTGACTAAGTTGAGCTCTTTTTCCGCCGTATCATCACTATCACCACTGTCGCTGCCTAGCATTTCCTCCTCCTCCAATACATCAAACTTGATGAGCCCGCAGAACGCCTCCACGACCGGATATATTTGCATGCAGATGAAGTACTCCTCGTCCATTTCGTAGAGCTTGCTCCTCTCCACGGCGACGGAGATGAGGTCGACCCCCTTTATGTTCACGGAGGGCTTGACGTACAGGAAGGAGACGGTGTCGCCGACCTTGTAGGCCGACACGTCCTCGTCTTGGCCGCACTCCTTCAGGACGACGTTTGATATGGGGTCCATCGTCAGGTACTTCATGTCGATGTGGTCGGTCAGGTTAGGGTTGAGCTTGTTGAGGGCTTTCCACTTCGCCTTTCCCTTCCCATCGAGGAACTCTGTGCGGAGGTCAGGGACGCTCTTCTTCATCACCCCCTTCAGGACCAAGGCCGCCAATTTCCCATGCCCCCCAGCGCCTCCTCCGCCCCCTTCTTCGTAGTTGCTGTTGGATTTGATGGCGTCTTTGACGACGGTCCTGCAGTCAGCCGCCGCATTGAGGATCATTTTGAGCAGCTTCTTCTTGGAATTTTTGGGCATCTTCTTGCTCATTTCTTCAAAGCTGTAGCCCAGCCAGTTGAGCTTGAGGTCGCAGAACATCTTGGTCAGCCTCCTTTGCAAGTCGAAGCTGGCCTCGCACCACAGGCTCCTGCTGAACATGCACGGGATCGATTTCCTCAGTTCGAAGCATAGCTCGTTACAGACGTTGCGCTCCACGACGTTCTTCAGGCTGAGTCCTTCTCCCTTTCCGACCTCGACTTGCATCAGGTGCTCATTCGCCTCGTCCCCGCTCCACCTGCTGATGTAGCTCTTCATTTCCTTCAGCGCCTTGTTCAAGCTGTCGACGGAGCAGATCGAGGGGATGCGCTCAGAGAAAGGGTTGTAGGGTTCGCTTGGCGGCAGGAGGGAGGTCTCGGTATTCCAGGTCACCCTGTACAGATGCACTTCGAGGACGCCTTTCAAGTCGCCCTCTGCCCTGGCGCCGTCCGCGAATTTGGCCGAGCACTGAAGGTCGTAAGTAATGGCTTTGGCTACCCTGTCCACGTTGACCTTCGCTATTTGGCACAGGCTGTAGCTCTGTCGGCGTCCGTCCGGGTCCGTTTCCGCCAAGATGGCGGCGCCGTCCTTCGTATCGACGATGGCCTCCTCGTAGCCCTTCACGACGACGCTCTCGCCGACGCAGAACATCGCCACGCCCTTCCAATCCATCAAAGCCACGCTCTCCTCATCGGTGAGCTTCACCTCCCTCTTTTTGTTGATGTTCTTGTTGGTGTTGGTGTTGGTGCTGGAGCTGGTGTTGGTGTTGGACACCGTAACCTTGGACTTCTGTTCCTGAATTAGGCATTCCCTCTCTACGACCTTCTTCAGCTTCTGCATGACGACGTCCGCGATCCAGCTTATCTTGAACAGGGCGCTGTACTGTACGGCGCTGGCTCGGGATATGCGATTCGATTCCAACGCCGACCTCAGCCGCGATCCCACAGACGACGCGGCGGAGAAGTTTATAGAGTCTATCGCGCAGATCATCGTCAGCGGCGTGAAGACGCGGAAATAAGTGAAGGAGATGAGGCTCACGATGTCGTTGTAGTTGAAGGTGTTGAGATCGCTGAACTGCGTGTTCAGCTTTTCCACCTGGCGGCTGATGGTTCTCCACAGGGATATGGTCGGCTGGATGTTGTTGCCTTTCTTCTCCATGTCCTTCTTAGAGTACCCCTTGATCTCCCTGATGATCTCGTACGCTGGTCCGTAATTGGTCAAGAGCTCCTTAGTCTGCCCGACCTTGAATTCGCCGAAGATGGACGACGTCCAGCAGAACCTGCGACGACGAAAAGAAAAAAATACGCAGCGATTAGACAAGGGGCTACCGCTGCTTGGCTGAGAACGGATTGCGTGGCGCCTCACCTGTACCCCACCAGCGTCGACGAAATGTCGTCTGCCAGGACTGTCTTGACTCGATTCTTGGCGTGCCCCACCTCGTTGACGTACATGGCAATTTCCTTGCAAGCCTCCCACGCCGGGTCCCCCGTCCAGTCGTCTGTGATATCTAGTTTTTGGGTCTCTTCGGCTGCGCCTTCGACCCTTATCTTGCTCCGGGCGTCGAAGACCCACTCGGAAGGTGTGGAATCGAAGAGGAAGTCCTTCACGGAGAATATGTGGATGGGCTTGCGGGAATTCCTGGTGAAGGGAGCGTAGCGGCCGAGGTCGACGCAGCCGTTTCCAAGCGTGTCGGAGCAGAAAGTCCCCCTGGTATAAGATAAAATGGGAGTAGCGAAGGAAGGAAGAGGATCCTTTGCGTTAGTCGAACGGCGAATATCGTGGCAATTTCTTAGTCCTTCTCACCTCGGATCTTCTACATACTCAATGTCCTCTTCCGGCGGCGACGGCGGCAATCCCAGCTGATCAGGTGGCGGATTAAGTACGACCTCAATTAGATAATCCTCAAATCCCTTCGCGAGGTAACTCTTCGGCTTCTCCTTCTTCTTGTCCGTCGCGCTCGATATGTACACGAAGTTAGAGTCCTTTATCTTCCACACTTTCTCAAGGGTAATGAACGCCCCGTTGCCGCTGTTGGGGATGGAACTCTCGGCTGTGAAGAGCTTGAAATCGTACTTCGTCCCGTCTATATTGTTCACGGTCGTGAGCTTGACCATGGGGAGGTAATTCGTTTCTTTGGTGAAGGTTTTCACGGGCGGGCCATCCGTCTGCATTATGCCTTGGTACGGCTGGTCTTGGCAATTTTTTATCCTTTCGTTCTTCTCCTTTTCAGCCTACGGAAACAAATTTAAGCGAACGAGGCAAGACGGGTAAGAGATGGTTTGGGGTGGGGCGACAACGGTCGCGAAAGTTGGGCTTTTCTCACCTTCTCCCTCCTGCTGTCATCCTTCCTATACTCCCGCTCTGACTTCTTGTAAACGTACTTGGTCAGGTCCCTGCCCCTGATTATCTTCATCCTCTCGATTAAGGCGTATTTCAAAGATTCAGGGATGAAACGCTCGTCCTTGTGGAACTTGTGCCTCCAGCCTGGGTAGGAAGATTTTTTGGGGGGCGTTAGAAACATTGTATATTTTGTATTTTTTGCGGCGGTGATGGTGGTGTTGTGACTGTTTGTTCGCGTCCTGTTCTGTTCCTCACCCGTCTTGAAAATATTTCCCGTCGCGATGTCTATTTTCTTGTAGCGCTGATAGTACTCCGACGCTCCGAGCCCGATGAGGTCGTCGTCAGAGTCGTCCATAAGCTCTTTTCTGCTGCCTGACGTCTTGGATTCCTTCTCTAAGCGCTTTCTCTTTTTAGACTCTTTGTGCATTCTCTTGGCGGCGCTTTTTACTGCGAGGGAGATATTTTGGTTGGGGGAAGTGTTAGAATTTATGTGATGGCACGTAACAAACGATAACACTTAATTAAAATCTCTCACCTAATTTATAATCATAAATCGGATGCCTATCCTTCGCCCTATCCTCCCAGCACACCACCTGCTTCTCGTTCGAGAGCTTCGTCAGGTATTTTACAAAGTACGTCGATATGAGGGAGTCGGGTTCGACGACTTCTTCTTTCGTGTCTTCTAATAAGGATGTGGAGGAGGAAGTTTTTTTAGAACCTTTTTGGAAGGAAAGGTGGCGGGGGGACAACATGGGGCTGGCGTGAACTGTGCTGTTGGGCTGTGGGTCTGGGTCTGGGTCGGAGTCGGAGGAGGACGCTTGATTTTCGTCGAGGACGTTGTCGTTGTAGGTGGCCTTCATGAATCTCTGAAGGCAGGATTTTGTCAGCTTTTTTCTCGAATTTATATTTAAGTCCCGTTTCCTCTTCTCTCTTTTCACTCACCCTTTTCGCGCTGAGACCAGAGAGGGAAGTGAAGGGTGTGTCTATATTGAGACTCGATTCTCCCGTTGTATCAGCCTCATTTCGTGCCGAGTCGTTGTCGCTATTTATCGGCGTCAGCATCCCCGAGTTAATCGCGTTGAAGGGTTTGGTAATGGGAACGTCGTTGCTGAGGTTCCAACCTAACGCGTTGGTTGCGAAACGCTTCACGTCTATGAGGTCGTCAGTCCAGTCTAAGCCGAACTTACCGCCGGAGGATCGATCAACGCCGTTAGGGGCTAGATAGTAAGGCGTGGCGGCAGAGTGGGGGGAGGTCCAGTGAAACTTTTCGGACCAACCGGTGGAGGTTAAGTACGACCAGACGCCTTCCCAGGGAGTGTTGGGATCGAGCGTCACTGTGCGGACTGAAGGAGACTGGGGGGGAGTGGAGGGAAGCCGAACGGACGCAGTGTTGGAGTTGGTTATCACGAGGTTACGATTCACAGGGCTGGGTTGGCGCGGCGGGCTGCCGTTGTTGTTTGTTGTCTTCTTCTTCTTCTTCTTCTTCTTCGGAGGTGGCTTCGGGATTGGGGACCTAGGTTTCTTGGAGCTGGTGGTGGTGGTGGTGATTTTCGGATCGTCCGGCGGGAAGAAGACATCAGGGAGTAGTTGTTCGAAATCCGGCTCCTCCGCCATCGATATCTTGATTTTAGAGGAGGTCGTGACGAGATCTGCGGCAGTCCAGCGACCGATGGAGGGAGTATTGGATGTTTATGAGGATTTAAGAGGGATTTAAGAGGGTTTGAACTGATTAGAACGTTGTGCACTACAACTGGTATGATGCACTATGCTATAATGTGCTATAATATGTACGAAAGGGACGTTGGGGACTGTTATTGTGATCAGCTCTAAATCCAAAGGGGCCAAAAATCTGGATATGGGAGTACTCATAGATCAGGTTGAACTGGCAGCTTTCGTCGTTCTCAACTTCAACACGAATAAGTGCAATGTTCGGCTGGCTGACAGGCTCCGCCGGAAGCTGCGGAGGCTTGCCGTACGCCCTTGATAAAGCCGATAAAGCCGAAAACAGCGCCTCCTCAGACCTTGGCGAACGGCCAAGTTGGATCCCCTTTCGTGCCTTCCCAGGCCACAGCACTGCGTCCTCGAGCTCCGATCTTCCCAGCGTCGGCGCCGCCAACGGTGGTTCGATGTCCAAGGACGTGACGGTCTTCAAGTGCACGAAGCAGAACCTTCCGCAGCCGCAGCTCTCAACCGCTTTGAATCATTTCTCGAACGCTCCCAAGGTGAGAAGAGGGAGAAAAGAGAAGTGAATGCTTTCTGACGAAGGGCCGCCTTCTAACAATAACAATTCACCTCAGTTATTGCACCCCAACCTCCTCAAGGTCTTGGCGTTCACGGACACCAAGAAGGAGTCTCCCAACGAGGGCGAACTGATTATTGTCACCGAGCGGGTGGTTCCACTGGAGGAGTACATGAAGACGCTTCCCGCGAACGGCAGCTCCCAGCAGGTGCTGTTTGGGGTTTACTGGTGAGAAGAGAAGACACATGCACTTGAACCACAAAGAACCCTAACCGCTAACCCAAACCCTAAACCTGCGTAACTCCTCTCCCTAGCCTCCTGAACGCTCTCAATTTCATAACCAAATCCTGCAACCTCTGCCACGGGAACGTGACCCTCTCCTCCGTCTACGTGACGCCCCTCGGGGAGTTCAAGCTCTTCGACTACTACGTCACGACGCCTATAGATCCGAACCACGGTCCCAACGGTACCTTCCGTAGTAACGAGGTGAGCCTTAGAAGGCGTTTGCGTAACGTCGCTAAGATCGTTCTATATTTCTAACGTCTCGAACATTCACTTCCTTTACACCTCGCTTCTCTCGCGACCTCAGTCTCTCGTCGACTCCTCCTACCGCAGTCCCGAACGCGTGAACTCCAACCTCCAAGCCTTGATCCGTCAAGGTCCCCAAGGCATCGACGCGTTCTCCCTGAGCGTTTTGATCCAAAAGCTCTACGCGGACCCGAAGTCTGGCACGGGACGCAACGTCCCTAGAGAGCTCGCAACGGCCCTTAAAAAGATGCAAGGTGAGAGAAGCTGACGACTGGTGAAGTTCGAGAGGGGAAGTGGCGATATGAGTCTTTGCGGCGAGCAGCGCAAACGTTCTTCGCCGTTTCTAACGCCACGATTCCCCCTTCCTTTTCTTTTCGCAGACCTAAACAAACGCGCCACCTTTGCGTACGTTCTGAAGTGCCCTCTATTTCAAAAAGGCCTCGTTAAGATAATGGAGTCGATAAGCCTCCTCCCCACTCTCCCTCACCCCGAAAAATGTGAATTCTACTCACGGTGCCAACCGATGATCATCGACGGCACCATCCCGGAGAACATATCCAAGTATCGTCTCCTACCAATAATATTGACCGACGTCAACCAGTCGCTCTCCAAAACCCCCCTCACGGAGGAAGCCCGGAGGTTGTTAATAACCGTCCTAGAACCAATGTTCCAATCCTCCTCTTTATTAACGGCCGTCGAATTCGGCAAAACAGTCTCCCCCCTCCTCCACCCCCTCTTCACCGTAAACGACCGCGCCGTCCGCGGCACCCTCCTAAAATGGCTCTCCCCACTCCTCCCCCAAATCGACCATAAAACGTTGAACAAAATCTTCGACCCTATATGCTCAGGTTTCACCGACTCGAGCAGCCCTTTAAGGGAACTTACTTTGAAGAGTACGAGCGGTATCGTCGAAGGTTTGACGGCGAGTAATTTAGAAAAGTTGGCGAGGTATTTAGTCAGGTTGCAGGCTGATCAGGAGGCGAGTATTCGGACGAATACGGTTATTTTCATAGGTAAAATTGCGGGGAAGATGACGAAGAACGCGAGGGAGAAACTCATACTGCCGAGCTTCGTTAGGGGGATGGGGGACCCTTTCGTTTTTTGTAGGGTGAGCAGTTTGAAGGCTGTGAGGGCTTGTGGGGGGATGTTTGGGGTTGGGGAGGTGGCGGGGAGGGTGCTGCCGGTTTTGTGCCCGCTTTTGGGGGACGGGAGTTCGGAGGTCAGGGGGGAAGCGTTTAAGTGCGTGGAGCATTTTTTGGGGATTTTGAGGGAGGACAGCGAGAGGAGGGGGAGGGAGGAGGGGGGGGGGGAGGGAGGAGGGGGGGGTTTGGGTGGGGAAGGAGTTGGGGGGGGAGGAAGTGGTATGGGAATGGGCATGGGATCAATTGGAGGGGCTTTAGGAAGCTGGGCAGTAAGCGCAGCTGGAGGAGTGGGAGGAGGAGGAGGAGGAGGAGGAGGAGGAGAAGTGGGAGGAGGAGGACAACAACAACAACCTCCAAAACAACCTCAACAACATTACAACCCCCCCGCACAAAGCGTCAGAGCCTCAGCACCCGCTCCAGCCGTCCCCCCCATATCCTGGGACGCCTCCCCCCCCGCCGCCTCAGGCTCAGGAGGCTGGAGTGATGACGAAGAACCCGACCTCTTCGGTTCGTCTGACCTAGTCCAACCCTCTCAACCCCCACAACCTTCGAAATTAAATTCTCCAACGAAACCTTCCATAAAAAGCCTGCGCCTAAACCCCGGCTCTAGTTTGTCGAAAACTTCCGCCGAACCAGATTTCTTCAACGACTTCACTCCCAAACCCGTTAAAACAATTTCTAATAGAACAACGGGGGGACTTAAAATACCGAAGAAAAAGGTCGGAACCTTGAAGGTGAAAAAGGATAAAATTGAGGTTAAGAAATTAGACGATGATCCTTTTAAAGGTTTAGACGGAGGGTGGGATGATTTTTAATAAATAAAGAGAGACATGCGATTTGTTTATATTCCTTCCAACTATCTCTCCCTTCTACCCCTTCAATAATCTTCTTCAGATTCTTCCTCATCACTACTCTCTTCATCAACCCACGGGTACTCCTTCTTCAACTCTTCCAACCTCTTTATATTTCCACTCAATTCTAGGCACTTTTTATACTCTTCAACATAGTATTCCATATCTTCGTTATCTTTACCAAGCTGAGCTTCATGGCCCTGGAGGGCTTGGCTCAATAGGCTTTCAGCTTTTTCAAAGTTTCCAAAGGAATCTCGTTCCACTTCTCCTATGTTGCCTAAAGCTGTGAGCGTACTAGGATGTGTCTTCCCCAAGGTCTTCTCATTCCCCTTCAAAGCTCTCTCATAGAACTCCAATGCCTTCTTGTAATCCTTCAAGTAATCATTGTGAAGCACCCCCAAATCATTCACCGTGTCCAACGTCTTCTTATGATCCTCTCCGAATATCTTCACCTGCCCTGCCAAACACCTTTCATAAACTTTCCTTGACTCCTCATACTCTCCATTATCCTTCAGCTCATCACCAAGATGGCCGAGCGTATCCAAAGTGACGACATTCTCCTCCCCTAGCACTTTCACCATCCTCTCCACCAACGCTCTATACTTCTCAATTCTCTCCCCCTCACTCACTTTAGTGGCCGCGATCAAACCATGAGTCGCCTCAAGCGCCTTTTCGCTATCGCGCCCCAGCTGCTCCTCATACCCCTCCTTCGCTCGCTTACAGTATCGTCTACAATCCTCCCAATCCTTCACCGCATTACACGCCTCCCCCAATGCAAAACAAGCATCCAAAACCTCCAGCTTCCTCGGATCGGCCTTCTTCTTCTTTCCCTTCCTCTTCTTCCCTCGGACTTTCTTCTCCTTCACCGGCGGCGGCATAGCCAAAACCAAGACCTCTAGTATCCTCCTCGACACCGCAACCAAAAGTGACGGATCTTCAAAGAACTCCGGACTGCACAGCTTCTCCAGCGCCCTCAGCTTCTCCATGTCCTCCGACCCTGTGACCTTAAGTATCTGCTGCTCAAACGACTCGCCCCCTCCATCCGCCCCGACCCCAACTATCTCCAGTACGTCAAACACCTCCTTCCATCTCAGATATGACGCCTCATTCCCAACGAACAGGTCCTGAAAGTACTCATTAAAACCCTCCCCGCTCGCTAGCTGCGTCAGGTTCTTGAGCGATGTCGGCCAGAGCCCGTGCGCTCCTATGCTGTCGATGAACTTTCCAACCTCATAACCCGAAATAGGCTTCCTGCAGAGCGGGCAAGGTAGGCCTCGCCTTATCGTCTCATCCGTACACTCGCGGCATGTCATCGAGTGACTGCAGCCCTTGAATTTAACGTTCACGACACGGTCCATGCAGATTATGCATTTGTCAGAGTCGTCCAACTCCTCGACGCTCTTCACAGGGGCGAATGATCCCGGAGCGGCAAAAGGAGTAACGATAGGGGGAGCAGCCTTAGTAGCAACAGGGCCAGCAGGAGGGGCTGGAGTCGGCGCCGCTGGCCATGAAATTCTCTCACCAGGCGGCGCGCAGAGCTTCTTGCGGAACTTCCAGTGCTCCTTCGAGCAGTACCTGACCTCCTTGCATCGTGAGCACTTCAGAGGCGCTGGCTGAGTGCAACCAGGGAAGCCACATGAATGTGGGTGTGACGAAGTCGGCGTGGATTTGCTTGATTTCATTTGAATGTACGTCGCAGTGTGTTGCTGACGTTAGTATGAGGGTTTTACTGAACAGTATCGACGATAAGGCGCTAATAGAATCCATGGAATTGTTCGTGTGATTAATTATCGATACAAATTGATGAACCTTTTTGTGTGATTGTCCTGCAAAAGATAATAGACGACTTTCTCATTCATTATTACGCAATATGTCAAAAAGAACGTCTGGAGATCTCTCGAATGTACTTGAGGTAGCTAATCGGAACGATTTAGCAGACGGATGTGACGATCCAGAATTATCTGAAGGTTCTAAAGAGCCCGACTCTAAAGAGTCTGCCGCCGTTGTCGGAGGCGATGATTTCATTCATACAGACGATTTCAGGCGACTGTTCGTTGGTTTCGTTATGGTCGATACTTTAGTTGCGATGCGCTGGCTTGATAGAAAGTGGCACAAGGTAGTTGAGAAGAAGCTGACTGAGGTGAAGCAGGATGAGCCTCATGGCGAGATTATTGTTCATTGAGGGAATGATATAAGTTATGATAAAGCTTGGGCTACTGCGCGGACCGTAAAGATGAAGCAAGTGACTAAGGTTATCTTCCTTCTGAATATTACGAAGGTCGGAGATCGTGCCTGCTACTACGCTCTCATTCTTGTCGCTGTAGACATCCCCGAAGGCATTACAAGTATCGGTAGATATTCTTTCCATCACTGCAGTAGTTTGAAACAGATATCATTCCCAAAGTCGTTAACATTAATTGATGATTCGTCCTTCGATGATTGCTCCAGTCTAGAAGAGGTTGATCTCCTTCACACGAACGTTCACGAATTAGGTGGTTGGGCCTTCAGATATTGCTACAGTTTAAGAGAGATAAAGGTCCCGGACTCACTTCAAACGTTTGGTGGCAGTGTCTTCTATGGATGCTCCGAGCTAGTCCCCTCCGATATCGACGTTAGTGAAGGCCATGATGTTTTCAAGGTAGTCGCCTACCTCCGCTCTATACAAAAAACCTCTCCCATCATCCCTCAGCAAAAATAAACAGTGTAATTTTATCCCACCGCCTTTTTAATTTCTAAAATACAAAATCCTCCTTCTCTTTATATCATTGCAGTTCCTCGTTGAAAACATAAGCTGCCCCCTCCCCCGGAACGAATAGCGTGTAATCTCCCACCTCCTTATCATAAAAGACATCAATAATTGAATGTGTTTTAAAATAAAATAAAAAAACCTTAACGTTATATAACCTACTTCTTCTCAGTTGCAGTAATCTTAATCCTTCCCGTCAATAAAATCCATAACCTTCAAACTAAATCCCGCCAACCCCCCCGCGATTCCTCCCACGACAACCCCCGTCATTCTACCTCTCGTTATAAGCGCCGGAATCGAGAATATAGTTATGGAGGAACCGACTATTAAGGAAGGATATTTTTCACGGATTTGAGGGAGACGGGAGGAAGCGTAGGAAATTTGGGTGAAGAGGGGACGGAGACGGGAGACGAACTGTGGGGGGATGTTAGAGGTGTGTGTGTTTTGAATGTTTATTTAATATTTTTAGGGAATTTAAGCGGTGTTTATTTCATGTTAGGGGAACGGAACACGATGAAAGGGCGTTATATGATTGCCCATCAAAAGCTTCATTAATATTGTTCCACAATGTATGATGTTCTGAACAACAATTCGTTCTCTTTTTCACCTCCCACGAGACACCCGTTGGTTACGTGGCTGCGTCGGATGGAACGTTCGGACGTTATTAAAATGAGGATTATGACAACCCCCTCTGCGTAAGATATAATGTTTGAAAGGATGTATGGAATATATCACAAGCAGATGATGTGTTTTTAAAAGCACTCTAAAATCTTAAGAATAAACGCAGAACGTTATTCACGTTCCTATTTCTCTTTTTTTAACAATCATTCTGGACAGGACAGGGCGCACTTACCCCATCGCTTAATGGGCGGAGAGCTTCATTTTCTAAACGGGATATTGAGGTGTTTAAGGTTTCACGGGAGGTACGGACGAAGGTTAAGAGAGGATCGGATGACATTTTGTATGGGACGCGAACGTAGAGTTGTGGAAAAGGGTTTTAAGGGTTTTAAGGGTTTTGGATTTATTGACAAAGTACCGCTTGGAGATAAAGAACCCCACGAAAACGTAAGCCAGGCCGCCGAGAGCATCGGACCAGAAGTGGTTCCCATTCACGACAATGGTGTAGATAGTGAGAAGCGGGTACCAGACGGTTAAAAGCAAAGCGGCAGCGACTGCGCGAGCGAGAGAGGAATTCGAAGGTCTGCGAGGATTATCAAGGCAACCGGAACCCTTTCGTCGACCACCCGGAGTACGTGGCCTCAATATTTGGCTCTGCCAAGGATCAAAGTGAATACAATTGCGACGAGTCGGCTGTCTCCGTAGCGCAGATGGCAGCTGGGGACGGAGTCGCCCAGATTTGGCCAGCTGGCAGGAGATGGGGAGCAGCACTAACTCCTTCACTCCTTCACTCCTTCACTCGTTCATTCTCATCTCACTCTCGTTCATTTTATCGCGGCTTTTCTTGCTTTTCATTAGTGATGTCATCCTCTACTCCTCAACATCCTTCCTCCTCCTCCTCCTCCTCCTCCTTAAACACGCTCCTCCCCTCTCCCCCTCTCTCAACATCACATACAGCTACAGCAAGCAGCAATAGTAATTCCCTCCCCCACTCCACCTCCACCTCCACCTCCACCTCCACCTCCTCTGACCCTCTAACCGGCCTCCTAAACGATCTCCCCTCCTCCCCTTCAAAATCCCCAATAGCCTCCCTCTGCCTTTCCTGTTCCTATCCTTCCCCCCCCCCCCCTCCCCCCCCCATTCCCGACCTAACAAACCTCCCCCCTTTATTACCTTTACTAAAAAATCTCCTCCAAAGCCGTCAATACAAAAGCCTAATAACCCTAACTTCTCACCTCGTGAAAACGACCTACAAAACTTCCGTCCGTCTTTTAATCTCCTTAAATTCCCCTTCTCCCTCTCTCCCTTCCGACCCTCAATTTTTCGAAGAATATGATATCCTTAATATAATAGTATACTGTCGTATAAAATCATTATACATTCTCCTCCCAACAACTTCCTCACAACTTAAAACCGAATTAGAACATTTAGGTTTAATGAATTATAAAGATATTGAAACGAAGTGGAAGTGGAATTTTAATATTGTTTGTATGGTTATGCAGTATAACCAAGCTTTATCACATCATTTTCCGGAAGATAATGTTAACACTGATTTCGATAATTTGTACGAATACGTTTACTTACGACAAAATGAGGATAAGAGGAAGGTGGGGTTGTGGAGTTTAATTGAGGTTATGGTTGGGGAGGGGGTTGAGGTGGGGGGGTTGTGGGGGGAGTTGAAGGGGGTTTGTGGGGGGAGGGAATTGGAGGTTGTGAAGGAAGAGGAGGGGAAGTATTTTATTGGGAGAGGGGAGGAGGGGAATGATGGAATGAAGGAGTGGGGGGGAGGGTATTTGGACGGGTTGAGGAAAATTAGGGAAGGGGATTATAAAGGAGGTGAGAATTGGGGGAATTTAAACGTTATGACGCACACTTTTCATGGAATGCTATGAGGCGTAGAGATTACGTACGCTTCCGGACTGGATGTTTGTCTAATATAAGCAAATCATTCGCTAAAAAATATTTCTTCACCGTTGCTAACGTACACACCTCATGCTTCCCTCGGTATACGATGCATACACAGCAATCTCTGTTTTTGAGAACATGAAAATTTCCGAGGAAGTTCCAGAAGAAGGTTTCTGGGACGAAGTCGAAAGAATAAAAAGGAAGGAGAGTCTAGAAGTCGCTCGAATAAACAACATAGTAATAGCGAACGTTTACCTCGGCAGAGTGTGTATCGAGAAATTAGAGGAGGCTATATGCAAGGATCCTATTAGGTTTATGACGGAGGAGGTCGTGTTTAATTTGTGTACGATGTATGATTTGAGGGAGGATGCGGGAGGGAGTGCGAGGAAGAAAGGGGTTTTGGAGAGGGTTATGGAGGAGTATGGGTTGGGGATTGGGAAGAAGTGTTTTAGGATTTAAGAGGGGGGGGTTTTAGGAACAAAAACGATGGTTATTATTGCTTTTAAATGTTAACCTTTTTTTTATTTGGAGGGGGAGATTTATATTTCGTTGATCTGTTTCGTGAATCCCCCATGAGATCGGAAACCTCTTGCTCGGTTTTTAATTTAATCATATTTTACGATCGATTAATCACGACACTTTATTTTTTATTCAAGTTATTAGTGCGATCGTACGATATTTCTTTAGTTCGCGAAAAATAAGGGGGAGTATATTTTAGGAAAGGGTGGGGAAGGAAATTCCATTCAGTAAAGAGAATTAATGTTTATCGAAAAAAAAAATCAGGCAAGATATTTATCGAACGACGTTTCGCCGTCTCCACCTGATTCCTGTATACACCTTATATCGAAGGGTTACTTTTATAACTCTATATCTTACCGTTGTAACAAGTATTTCTCCTTGTTTTGTGACAAACCTGCCCGAACTGCCCGGCCCTCCTCATAAATCATGGGATTGTTGAGCATATCGTTGTCGGGCTTAGTTTTCATAATGTTATTCCCGCTCTTGACCGCCTTTTCTCCTAGTAATAGGACCGAGCTCAAGGCTGCGGTGAATATATGGGTGAAAAATAGGACTGAGGCGATGATCGCTTATGGGGGACCAATCGGGCAGTGGGATGTTTCGAAGGTGGATGATATGAGTGAGATGTTTTGCGGGTATGATGGTTTGTGTAGCGGTGGAGATCTTTGCAAGAATACCAATCTTTCGACGACGATCTCTCCGGTTGGGACGTTTCGAAGTTGACTTCCATGAACAGCATGTTTATGTTTGATCAACCTTCAATACCTCCTCAGTCACTTATATGGGGAGCATGTTCCGAAATGCTAGGAGCTTTAACCAGGACATATCGAACTTCGACACCTCCTCGGTCACTGATATGATGTACATGTTCTCAAATGCTGAGAGCTTTAACCAGGATATATCAAACTTCAACACATCCTCGGTCACTGATATGAACAGCATGTTCAGGAATGCTTTGGCCTTTAACCAGAAGCTGTCTAGCTTCGATACCTCCTCGGTCACTAGAATGTATGCCATGTTCCAAAATGTTAAGAGCTTTAACCAGGACATATCGACCTTCGATACCTCCTTGGTCACTGATACAGTAGACATGTTCACCGGCGCCTGCATGATGGAGAAAAAGAACTTGCCCAAAGGTCTCTCAGCTGTGGATTCAGACTTGGAATCTTGCTTTCACTGCGAAAATTGTCCCCCCGAGGGTGGACAGTGTCGCAATGGTTTCAAAAGAGCGGACTCAATCAACTGCGATGTCTGCCCTGCCAACGCCACCAATTTCAACAACAATTGTGTGACTTGTCCTGACAACTCCCTCCTCTCCTTCCTTCTCTCCTTCCTCGCCTTCGTCCTTCTGGCCCTCGTTGCAGTCCTTCTCTACACACTTCGAAATAACAGACACCTGCAGTCCATATTACCGCAGGCGAACGTCACCAACCTGATCAGGACCAAGCAGATCACAGCCGCCTGTCGATTCTGACGGTGTTTGCCGGCCTCTCGTACAACCTCTCAACTTGGTTCAAAATCCTCTCCGACATACTCTCCACGATTTCCATGCCAGTCGAGGTGAAGCCCGCCTGCTAGACTTGGTACGAGGGAATCCAAAGAGGGGACAACTACTTCGCATCAGCGTGGATGGCCTTTGTTTTGGTCTTCGACGTCTCCTTCCTCCTCCGATACTCTCACAAGGTGACATGGAAGGGAGAGAGGTGGTTTGAGACGTCGACCTTGGTGAAGTTTCAGAAGGCCGCCGCTATCATCATGATTCAGGCTCCTATCATCATCCTCCCGATGACATTCGATCCTGAGAGGATGTTGGCGAATGTTACTTGGCATACGGAATATGATGATGATACAAGGTATGAAACAGAATATATGACTGTCAGTCTCTCAGTGCTACCTCCAGTCCTCTCATTTCTGGTCCTCTCTATAATACTCTACATCACGATCCGACGTAGTTCTCAAAACTTCAAAAGAATCCGAGCAAAACTACTCGAGGCTGAAACGATCACGACCGAAGAGACAATCGAGGACATTGAACTTCAGGGTCCGTACTACTCGGCCTTATGCCTCCAGTACACGCCTCAAATGTACAACCACGAGGAGAAGGCCTTCTTGAGAAAGTTCCTCTGGATCGCCGGAATGAAGGTGGTACAGTTTGTGGCGGTCGTGCTCGCAAGCAAGGGCAACGTTGAGAATCTAGCCTGCGCCAAGACAGCGGCTTGCTCCATCGTCCTGGTGGCCACGAATCTCTGGTACACCCGCTACCTCCTCAGGCGCCCCTACGCCTCTCACCGTCCTTCAAGTACGATGGGAGACCCATTGAATGATGCGGAAATGCTCACAACGAGGACCGTTTCCATGGCGTCTGCTCTACTCAGTCTCCGAAACACCCTGGCCACTAGCACAATTACTAGCGACAATTTTGCGGACTGGTTCACAGCCAACAAGTGGTCGATGGACCTTCTGTGTGTAGTCCTACTGGTCTTCGTAGTGCTTTCGAATCTCTGCCTCTTCTACGGACTCGACCAAGACTTTAGAACATCCGTGTCAAGAATCCTGAACAGCATCAGTTCGTCGTCTAAGAGGGACTCCGAATCCTTGACAGCGACAACAGCGGAAGTGGATGAGCCAAGGAGCAGAAGTCACACCGGAGTGAACGAAGTATATCACAACTCGATTGACAAAATGTTAGACGAGGAGTCGTACCGCGAGATCATCAGACTTCAGCGAGACCTTCAAGTCGACCAAATGCCAGCAACAGAAAGAAAACGCTGGGTCGACAATGAAACACACACGACAACTTGTCGTAGAGTTATGGACTTCATATTTTGCATCGTCCTCTTGCTCATTATAACTGGTGGCATAGCAGTAGCCTCTTTTGATTCGTGTTGGTATTGTTATAAATATTCATGGCAGACCACCTCCGTAAGAAAAATTGTCGTTTGGCTCATGACGCTCCTCCCGTCAGTCCTCTTCCTAATAATGGAGGTCATAATCTGGAGAACGAAGCGAACATGGGTATCTGCTACCACCGCCGCCACGGCATCCATAGTAGACGAGGAAAATCCTCCCGTGACCCTAACTCAGACAGAAGAAGTAAAATCGCCAGTGCACGAACCCAACACCACGACTACGACCACAATTATAACCCCCCCTACGGAAAACAACGACGCCAAAAACCAGTCGGACGACGTCGTGGTCGAAATGAAAGAGATCAAGGCTAAAACATCGCAACGAAAACCAATGATAAAGACGCCCTCGAGCAAAGCCTCCGCGCCGGTGTCCGTCCTGGCGAAGCGATACGAGTCAAGAAAAACCCAACAGCTGTAACAACAACAACAACAACAACAACAACAACAACAACAACAACAACAACAACAACAACAACAACAACAACAACAACAACAACAACAACAACAACAACAACAACAACAACAACAACAACAACAACAACAACAACAACAACAATAACAACAATAACTTTCAAAGAAAATACTAACATTTATTTTTCCTTCCGTTGCAGCCAGCAACCCCTCTAACTTACCTCTCCTATCCTGGCCCCCTCACACACAGTCATCCATTCTTTCTAAAGAACGGGGTAACTCGCAGCCATGAGCATTCCGCACTGCCCGTCATCAGCGACATTTCCGCCCCTCTCAAGGTAGATGTAGCCTCCATCCCCCCAGGAAGACCCCCACGAGTTCTTGACGCGGTAGTAGTCGGTCCCGTCCATAGTGCCGTACCCAACGGCCAGAACGCCGTGATCGAGGTTCGTCCCGCAAGTTCCTGTCATAACTCCGGAGGAGTATAGCTGAAAAGCTTGCTGATCGGCTTCGATGGCGATTGAGACGGGCTGCTGGTCGAGGGCGGACATCATGGCGGCGTCGGACTGTTTCACGTCGACCCATGAGGAAGGGGTGGAACCTTTCACGACGGTGCAGCTGGAGGAGGAACAGGTGGAGACGGAACCGCCGCTGGAAGTGTACGGGTAGTCCTGCACCAGTTGGGGTTGTTGTTGTTAGAATTGTTGCGCGTGTGTGTGTTTGTGTTTGAAGAATATCTCACCTCCTCAGTGCACAAACCTCCGTTCTCCTGAATCCAGCTGAAAGCGTTGTCCATGAGCCCGCCGTTGCAGCCTGAATCCTTCGTGTCACACTCGACGAGCATCTGCTCGGAAAAGGCCACGAGCTCGGAGTTAGCGATGTAGTAAGCTCCTTCGAGGGCTCCGGTGGTGGAGAAAGACCAGCAAGAACCGCAGGATCCTTGATCCTTTACGTCAGTAACGGCACCGGAGTCGACCCAGTCTACGGACCCACCGCCGCTGGAGTCGTCGTCACCTCCACTGTCATCGTCCCACCACCAGTTGACGGCAAAGGGAGGGGGGCCAGCCTCCGTGTGCTTGTTGCTCTCGTTGATAGAGAGTCCGAGGAGGGTGGGCTTGGGAGGAAGGGGTTGTCCGATGCCCTTGAGCTCGCGGAACTCCTCCCAGGTTAGGTGAGAGTACTCATTGTGGCCCATGGTGAAGGTTGAGTTCTTGGCGTTGTGGAGGTTGATGGTGTCATCGGCATCGGAGAAGATCTGGAGCCTCTCCTGGTACTCAGCCTTGTCAAACGTCATGGAGAAGTCGGACATCCACTGGCCGAAGAGCTTCTCATAGTGCTCGGGGGCCTTGAGGTTGGAAGCGGCAGCCGAGGCGAGGAGGGTGAGAGCGACAGTGAGCTTCCTTTGTGTTGCGAGCGAAGCGACGAGGGGGTTAGAGGAGAAGAAACTGGAGCGAAGCGACGAGTTCGTAGTGAATTTGTAGAATATCAACGACACATTCCCAGCTCATAGCTTCACTCCTCACTAACATAACATCCACAATTTCTGTCGAGGTGACGCAATATTTGGAACCAAGGTGTGAATTCTCAAGAAGAATAAGAATTGGACTGACTATTGAGGAAATTGAGGGGCGAGATCGCTTGCTTGTTGGGATACAAGTTAATTTTGGCGAGGGTTGATTGTCCCCCGGACCGGATACACATAAAAGACATGTAAAAGACGTACATGGGATGAATTGAAAGGTCGTTATGAGACTGGAAAATCTCTGAATTCGATGACAATTTTACGAAGATGAACCTTAAATTCGTTGTATCCGCATTGGCCTTGGCCAGCGCTTCAACACTAGTTATTGCCCACAGGTGATGCACGACCCCAGAAAGGGGGGGCGGCCGTTTCAATCTCGTTTTTATTCTAATTCGTCGCTTCGTTCGCTCTGTTGACTCTCATGTACAGCCGATCCCTGACGAGCACTGTTGCAAGGTTTGCTCCGGCATGGGCACCACACCGAAGTGGCCCTTTTACATTTGTGGTTTCTGTTAGAATTATATGTGTGTGTGTGAGTGTGTGTGTGGGGGGGGATATGGAACTTGTGTCTGTCCGTCCATTGGTCAAGAATGATAACTCGTATCATAATGTTGCACGGCTTTTTGCTATGAAAAATACTGATTAAATCTTTATCTACTACTATACTATTTCTCTATTTTGTCTCTATCCTGACACAGTGCTATTCCACTCTAAAGAATTTAAACGTCCTTGACTCCAATCCAGTCCTCATTATGCCTATTCATCAAACGATACGGAGAGTCATACGCGACAAAGTAATAGTTCCCCTCCATCGCATCATCGTTAAAATCGACTTCCTTACTCTCATCGATCTTATCGGTAAGGGCAACGGCCTCTTGGACCATGTCATTGTCGTCGGCGAAACCTCCGAAGGAGGAGACGGCGAACTCGCCGAGATCCTTTGACTCGATGAAGACGGAGGAGGAGGTGGGCAAGGGGGGGCCAGACTCTGTTTGGTACTGCCAGGGAACGAAAAAGGACACCGTGAAGGTGCTGTTACAGTTGGGTCCGGCTCCGGGCTGATTGAAGGGGTGGGGGTTGGGGGGTTGGGGGGTTGGGGGGAGAGGGAAAGGGGGAGGTAAGGTTTTGTTTTAGGGAAATAAGATAGGGGTGGGGGTGGGGGGGGGAAGCACTAACACTCACCTGAATATAATTCAAAACAGGCGCAGTCATGTCAATCTTCTCCTCCTTCTCATTCGCTCCAGATATATAATCGAACAGCCTATGAAAAGCAATGTCACCTGCGTCGGAGGCACTGTCAGTTTCAACGACAGTAGACGCCCACTGGAGAGTGTCGTAGGAGCGGATTTCGAGGGAGTTGTCGATGGCTTCACGGGTGGTGAAGGAAGGGCAGTCGAGGTCGTGGCAGAACCATGGGGCCGAGAAGGGGTTTTCGGCAGAGACGTATGTTGACATGAGGAGGGAGGCGAGAAGGAACTTCATCTGGGCTTTGAACCTTTGGGGTTGGATTTTTGAGCTGTGTGGATGGCGCGGGCGTATGGAGGTTGTACGGGGGGTTAGAAATAAGAATATTGTAATATTTAGAACGGCTGTGCTGGGGTTTGGGCTACAAAAACCAGTAGACCAGTGCCTGATGTGGCAGAAAGGTTAAGTATATAATTTATATGTTATCGAGGGGTGCATGAAAGCGCGATCGACTGGGCAGTTCGTCTTTTTAAGGGTACTGGGGGGGAGGGTGTTTGGTACAGATTATATTGGCGATTTTATTTATATTCACCAAATTTTAAGATTTTTTTTCACAGTCATAAAACATTTATTTCTTCCCCGTCAACGCCCCCCATATCCCCTTAATCCCCTTCCCCTCCTCTTCCCTCTCATCATCATAACTCTTCCTAAGCTCCCTAACCGGTACCTCCCCCCTCTCGAACCTATTCCTCAAATCATACACAAACTCCAAACATTCCCTCTCCACCTCCGTCAACTCGGGATGCCAAAAATCAACAATCAAAACATACCTATCCCCCTTCCCCTCATTCTTCGTCTCATGCACAAACGACGTATCAATCGTAACGACTTTCCCCTCCTTCCATTTCTTCCTAACCCCACCAACTTCCATCCACACCCCTTCACCTTCCGGTATTCTCAAACCTAAATGACTCGTCAATATAAAATTCCTCCCGTCACTATGAGCCGCAACACCACTACCTCTACTCTGTTTAGCGAAACAGACGCCTCTAACAGCTAAAGGTATATTAAGTGATTTTAAAATATTGTAGGTTTTTGGGAAAAGGGAGCAGGTTGGGGTTGACCATTCACCGAGACGTTGGAGACGGATTGCGGACCAACCAGAACCCATTACGTCGTTTTGCCAAGCGGAATCGGAGGAGAAGAGATTGGACGATTCGAGGGAGGAGGAGGAGGAGAGGACTGTGAAGAACTTAGAAAGGAGATAGCGGTAATTATAATGTTAGTAAAAAACAAGGAACGATATTAAATATATAAACAAACGTTATTGTGAATGATTGTACGTTTATCGAAACAATCCCGTATAAGCCAGTCGTTCAATAATCTCATTGACGTTATATATATTCCTATCTTGACATAATATCTCTCTCACCTCATTAATAATCGACTCCGATTCCGATTCTAGTCTCTCAATCCAAGGAAATATATCATCGTCAGAACTCCAATATGGCTTCGCGGTTAAACCTGGTATGTACTCTTCACAGGGATCGTGGAACGGGGCGGAGGGGAGAGGTGGGGAGGTCTGCCATTGCGCGATTTTTAGGAAGGAGTTTATGCGGGGAGGTATGGAGGTTTGGGATATTGAGAGGATGCCGGTTTCGACGTCTTCCCAGAATTGTTTTTGGCTTGAGGTGGAGGGGGAGGGGTTAGGATTGAACGTTATAGCGTGATATATGTTTGAGGTAATGTTGCGAAGTCCGACTCGAGTTATTTTATCTCACCGAACAGTTAACCTATTCCTTGGACTTGATAACATCTCGGGTTCATTATTTATTGAACTTCTTATACACGTTGACGATGGTATACAGGGGAAGGGAGGAGAGTAAGGGATTATGTACGATGACGTTAGTTGAAGAAGAAGGTGGAGGAGGAGGAGGAGGAGGAGATTTAGCATGAGACTCTGACCGGATTGGGAAAAAATGTTGAAGGAACGGGGCGGAGGCAGTGTTGTGGACCCTAACAGTGAGTATAAGCTAGCTGTTGACGGCAGGGATGTCAAGTTTAGTTTGATTAACGCTGAAATGTACGTTGTGATTTATAGTCAGATTTATAGTCAAATGTCTTGAAAAGGTTACAAAAAATTAGTTTTTGCTTCAAAGTATTCTAAACGTGAGTATTCACCGCTGCGAATATTCCAAGCTTTTATAAATTGCAAGTTTGTAGAGATTGAAACGTTCATATGCCATATCGTGTCCTTAAAGTCTTAATACCAGTGATATCATTGTACCTCGCATGGCGGCTCTACCTTGCGGACATATCGTAATGATTTTAGTGTTCTATACGAGCCTACAGTAGCTTTACACAGGTCTAACAGGTTTCAAATGGTTCGACTTATGTCGATATGTTGTTTTTAAAAGTTATAATTCCGTTATTATACCTCTATAACATACATTACTGAAACCAACACATGGCTCCTAACTTGGTTCCTCGATTCATAACAGACAATATTCGTCTAAGGTTCATAGCAGACAATATACGTCTAAGCTGTCTAACACGCCGCCCTCCCACCTTTTCATTCAGAACCATGAAATTCCTCCTCCTCCTCTCAATCCTATCCTCTGCCACCGCGTTCCTCCCTCCCACTCTTCCAACCTCCCCCACCAAACTCCACTCCGACGCTGCCATCGAAGAAATCACCGAAGAGCCTTCCGCTCCTTCCTCCCCCTCTTACACCTGCATTTCCCGTTCCGAGATAATGTCCGAACCAAACTGTCTCGAGTTTGGGAGCGTATGGGATCCTCTCGGTCTCGCTGATTTAGGTTCTGACGAGACACTCGCTTGGTTCCGTCACGCTGAAGTAAAACACGGACGCGTAGCCATGGCAGCATTCACTGGTTGGGCGGCCGTAGGTGCTGGACTTCATCTTCCAGGTGATTTAACACGTTCGGGTTTGCATTTTGCGGATATTCCTAAAGCTGGGTTAGCGGCTTGGGACGCTGTTCCTGGAATTGGGAAGGTTCAGATGTTGATTTTTGCTGGTTTGGTTGAGTTTCATGATGAGATTTTTCAGGCTAAAGGGTTTCAAGGGAAGGAGAGTAAGCATTACCTCAGGGGTGGTACGCCTGGGAGGAACGCTGTTCCTGGACTCTACGATCCTTTCGGTTTGAGTAGCCGTAGGTCGGAGAAGGAGCTGGCAAGGGGACGTGCGGTTGAGATTAAGAACGGGAGGCTGGCGATGATTGGGTTCATGGGGCTTTATGCGGCTGCTATGATCGACGGGAGCGTGCCGTTTCAGCCAACGCCTTAGGTGGGAGAAGGGGGAGAGGGGGGAATGGAGGGGGGGTAGGGGCGGGAGCGGAGCCTTTTTATTACATGACCAAAGAAATTAGGTTTTTAATTTGAAATATTTAACCTTTTTTTTACCAACCAACCCAAACCCCCTTTCTCTTTCTTTTGTTGCTGTTGTTCAATTGAGTCTATATGAGTACAGACCCTTGCCAGCATCTCCTCGATTTTATATAATTTCTCTCTTGATTCCATCTCTGCCTATTAGGGTTAGGATTATTTAAATGGTGTTCCTTTTACTATGCATGGCTGAACCGGACGAGGTGACGGAGAAGAGATCGGAGAAACAGCCACACGGGAGGAGAGAGCGTTAACAAGAAATAGATGTATCGCTACTCGCTACGAAGGGGTCGTCTTGGCGACCTAGCCACGCCTCTGATGCGCGCTGTCCCAGCTCGTATTGGCCCACATGTACTCCTCGTGGTCCCTCCTCGCCCTCCGAGGGTTAGGGTTAGGGTTATGGTTAGGGTTAGGGTTATGGTTTGGGGTTAGGGTTAGGGTTAGGGTTAGGGTTAGGGTTAGGGTTAGGGTTAGGGTTAGGGTT
>BRXX01000357.1:0-52079 GCA_030267905.1 Triparma verrucosa
CGTACTCTTCTCCGTCGTCTTGTCCGGTTCAGCCATGCATAGTAAAAGGAACACCATTTGAATAACCCTAACAGAATAACCCTAACCGAGAGAGATTTGCAATACTGGAGTTGCGACCGCATTGGCGCTTCCTGATGAGCGGAGGGGGGAAGGGCACATACCTTGCCAGAGTAGGAATCCTGCATGATAGAAGAGCTCGAGCTCGAAGGTGAATCTTTGGTTTTGTACTTAAGGTAAATTTATTGTGTTAGGCAAAAGCAATGAAAATGGCAACCAACCTCCCAGATTTTTTTTATTATTGTATCAGAGCCTTACCCCGTCGAAGGATTCGACGTACCTCGCTCGCGCATTACCTGATCATTCCCCCTCGGCCTCAATCAGCGACGCGCCACTTCACCCCGATCGTCGGCTGATGTGTCATCAAATCGACAACCTCAATGCTCAATGCTAATAATTACCCTGCAGCCCAACATAAAGAAAAGAACAATTGCAAGATCGCTATTTATAAAATTTAAAAACGACGCCTTTCTCTAATCTATTGTGTTCTGTTCCCTACAATTACAAGCTCATTGTCCCCTGACGCTTTATAGACCTCACAAACTCTGCCTCGTCAAACTCGTCCCTGATCTTTCCCCCAGCTGGTGAAATTTTTACTGCCTTTTGCCCACTGATTAATTCCAAAACACTCCTGCGCCGGCTTTTTTGCTCGTCCCCCCCTCCCACTGTCAAAGCTTCTTTGCCTTCATTCTTAGCTGCGGTTTCCCTGCTGTCCCGTCCACTGTCAACATCGCCCGTCTTCTTTGTCGGCTTCATATACTCAGGAACTCTAGTTTTCCACTGATCCGTGAACCAGTCTGGCTTCTCTTCCTCCCATGTTGCCCAACCCTCCTTCACCCAAGATTCTACTTTGCCCTCAATAGGCTTCCTGTACTTCTTAGTTTTAAGAAAAATAATTGCCTTCATGCCATCTGTCCCATCCAAAAAGCTCTTTCTAGCCATCTGCCCGCCAGTCTCAGAGCTGAAAAAGGTATTGCAATACTGCGTAAATTGTTGGAGCGTAGTGATTTGTTAGAAAAACTTTTATCTTCAACTAATTAGGTGCCCGTTTGTCTCACCTCCTTGTTCATCAGCAACAGAAATGCTCCAAGCGAAACTACCAAGCTTGTTCCTAAAGCAATCACCATGCTAGTTAAGGACGCTAATGTATTATTAGAAAGACTCCTCTCCGCCAGATCAAATGCCAAGAGCAATGACAGCCCTAGAAGCGGTAGAAACATGTTCAGTGAAAAATAAAGCCCTCCGACCTTAAGAATCAGCGTATGAAAAGTAAGAAAGAATAAAAATGAATTTTCCCTACAGCCTGACTTACCTCTTGAGGGTGACGAAATTGGATGATAGCTGCAAAGTCAACAACAAGTTTTATAATAATCCTACAGAGCCCAGATGTAACCAATCCCAAAACACCCTCTAATGGTAGCCAATACGTAAAATCTCTCCTCACCACCTTATACAACAGATAAAACGCCATGTCGCCCAAGAGGTAGTAAACTGGAAGCCTTGAAGCGATTGAAGCCAGAATGATTATCAATGCGGCCTTTATTAGAACCTGAGTTGCTGATATTAATATCATAGTGAAGAATAGGATTGCTCGCTTCCTACCATTATCTGGAACATATCCGTAGAAGTCAGGTTCAATTGCCCGCATTTTGGGATTAGTGTCATAGTCGTAGCTGATTGTGGCGCTTATAAACCCCGTTGTTAAGAGAGACACTAACAGCGACAAGTAAGTTGCTATTGTAGCATTCTCTCCGCTGTTTATTGTGCTGACAATGGCACTCAACTGGATGACGATTCCTGGAATGCTCTCTGCAAACACTTCAATGATTTTACTGGCTTGCATCTCCGTCATAGGGTCTATTTCAGTATCTTTTTCTTGCTCTGCGCCCATGGCAACACGGTACGCATCGGTCGGCGCTTTTGCCCCCGTCAATACGATCAAGGACTCCTTAAGGGTTCTTAACATTCCTTTCTTTCGGTTCTGAGCTATCACCATCGCCAGCTGAAGTCCTATCGACGCCGACAAGCTTGCCAGCTGCGCATTCCTAAACACAAGCTGCTCCTCGCCTCCGTCCCAAAACTGCTTCAGCACGAAGAGGTCGGTTGCTAAATCACTGACACTCAGTACTGCGCCTATGATAACACGAGCCATCAGTCCCCAGGCCGCCGTCTTCACGATGACCTTCGATAAAACGACAATCATCGGCTCGAACCAAACCTGCTCCTCCATCAATTCTTTCACGGCTCGATTCTGAACTTTCCACTCGTTCACACCCGCTGATGCGAGCTGCTCGGTCATCAGAGACGGCACTAAGTTCTTCCCGATCTGGATTGCCTCTTTGTCGCTCACGCAAATGAGTTTCGTCCTCACGGCTTTATTTCTACTCAAGCTGCCTTTGAGTGCGGCGCCTAGCATCGCCTTCATCCACGAGTGCCTCAGACAGAGCTCTCGCAGCGCACTACTTTTCTCAACAACATCCTTCAGCCTCTCGATTCTCTGTTTCGAAAAGTCCGCCTTCCATAGAAGGTCGTAACCGAGCGCTCGGCCATCCTCTACCTTTAAGACGTCCAGCGGCATTAGTCTCTGAAAGTAGATGGCGAGATTCACTATCTCCTCGAGCCGCCGCTCCATGAAAGCCTGGCTAGCACCGCTGCTAACGCCAAATCCAAGTTTTAGCTCGCAGGCGAATTCCAATTTCGTCTGTCGCTCTGCCATCCTTCTTAGCCGAATTGCGACCATCTCGCTCGCCTCAACAGCACCATCGTTTCCATCACTTACAGAACCACGGGCTCTAGTTGTCCTTCTCGCACTTTGCCTCGAATTTGCATCGTCGCCTTTGGGCGAGAGCAGTATGAATAACTCGCCATCACCAACCAGATGCAGGCCCATCTCGCTTGAAAACGTGCGGTTGCGATGCTGAAAGCCGCGAGTGCTTTCGAGCTGTTGGCGTCGCATGACCATCTTCTTGAAGCCGCCTCCTCCCACGTCGGCTTCAAAGGACCTCTCAAGATCACCGCTAATTTCCATGTTGGCGCAGCTGCCAAAATCCCAAATGAAGGCCGCTATCTCTTCGAGCCCTCCATGAACTTGCAAGCTCGACGAGCCCCAAGTTTGACCAGTTACCATGTTAGAATGCACCTTGCTGTCAGCTTTTCCAAAACTGAGACAAGCGAAGCGAGTCCCAAAGGAGAAGATATTTCGTGGCGTTAGAAATTATGGCTAAATTGGCAGGAGCTATGTTAAGCGATTCGCAGACTCTCACCTCCTCGAGGGCCGCTGCCAGCCTTGCCTCTCATCATACAGTGCCTCAAACTGCGCCAAAGCCTCCGACCCCGATGACTCCGTCAGCTCAATCATATGTACGAGCTCCGCTCTGCAACCAGCGTCAATCTCCAAGCTCTTGTCAAATTTCTTTCGCATTTCAGACATATACTCTAATGCTCCTGTGAGCTTAGAGTTGAGAACAAAAGGCGGGATGAATCCCTTAAGGTCGGCCTGTTGTATGTACGTAACCCTGGTCTGCGGGATGCCCCTTATCTCAGGAAGCCGCTCGTACCTCCATAAGGCGACCGAGCTCGCCCTCACGTAACCCTTTCCAGCTCCGACGGGAAAGCGGCCGTCCTCGACGGCCTCGTAGCAAACGATCATGGTGTCCTCGTCCAATGTTTTCCACACCGCCTTCGTCAGCCACTCCCTAGGAGCGAATGTCTTGACTCCAAGATCTATGACTAAATGGAAGAGTTCGCTGTGGTTCGTCAACTTCACCACTTTGCGGTCAAGCCCACCAGATTTGGAATGGCCTCGCATTCGCTCCCTGGTCATTCTGGCATATTCCAAAGCCGCACAGTCCGCAATTGCTGCGTCGACGACAGCGACGGCTCGTCCCACTACAGCAGACGACCCGCCCTTCTCAAAGATGCTCTCCATCGTCACAAAGATGTCAGGCGACTGCGACGAACGTAGCGAGCCGCAAGAAGATTGGTGTTAACGAGTTAGAATCGTGCTGCAAAGTGGACAGTGAATATATCTAGACAGAAGCTACTGTCAAGTCGACAATGAGGAGCACAAAATGATAGCGACTCAGCGCTACTCGAAGCTCGTGGCATCAGCAGCAAATAACGGAAACATGTTCTCACCTTGAGCTGTTTCCATTTACTCTCCTCCAATGACCCCTCGTACTTCTGACGGACTCGCTGGAGCAAGGCATTTTCCTCCTCGCTGTAAACCTCCTCTCTCCCGCGCCCCTCCATCAACGCTGAAAGCTCCTCTCTGTCCGCAGCGTCGATCCTATCGTCCTGCCTGAACTCGTCGATCGCCTCCTGGACGACTTTTAGAGATCGAGGCAACATCTTGTCCGTGACCCACGTCGGTAAGACTCCTCCTGTGTCTATTTGCTGGACGAACGTTATTCTGCACTGCTTTGCGCCACCTCGAAGAGGAAGATCTTCGATAAGCCGAAATCCGCGTGTGGAAGCTCGCGTTTTCCTCAGGGCCGCGCCATAGTCAACTTCATCGTCAACTGACTCTACAGCGATCAATACCTTTCCCTCCTCCGACTTCCAGATCATCCTCCCGACAAATTCTCGGTTGTCCAGCAGAAACGGCAACTTCGCCACCAACGCAAAAGTTCCCTCGTTCTCCCTCCGATGCTGTCTCAGCTCGAGCCGTGCTAGATGTCGTTTCTCCTTACTAATGCGCATTCGATCGTTGCTGCAGTAATCCATCAACCAAGCCGCGACTTCCTCCGCAGAGCAGTCGACGACTCCTACCGACCTCCCCGTCCCGACACTTCTCTCCCCCTTCTTGGGCGGAAAATATTTCATCCACATCTTTACGTCTGGACTAGGTGAGTCCAGGTCCTTCCAGCCCAATACTTTTAGCTTCCAATCCTCCTCTTTTCCTACAATCCCTTCGTTCAGCGCCTCGCACCTCTTGAAAACTCCCACCTGGTCTTCCATCAGCGCGACCCCCCTCCGCTCTTTTATGACCTCAGCAAGAGCGGCCACCACCTCTCGATCGACCTCCTTCCCGTTCCGGCGGAACTTCTCTTGCATCTCGTTTGCCCAGCTTGACTCCTGCTTGGCCGCAATGTCCAGCACTCTCGCCGGCATCGCTGTGATCTTGAGGTCCACCTGCTGCACCTGTGTCCACTCGCAGGTGTTCTTGGTGACCTCCTTGATGATATGAACTCCTCTGGACGAGCCCTCTTGCATCTTCCCTTCCCCGTGCACTTTGTGGTGCGTCCCCTTGTACTTCTCGAGGGGGCAAAAGGTAATTATGAACGTCCGAAGCCCATCAGCCTCGGCCTTCTTCACCCACGTGAACCAACTCTTGAAAACTCTGTCTTGAAAGCCGCCAGGGAGGCTGACTGACTTCGTAAGCTGCACTCCTCGTGAACCGTCGAGGTCATTAAAAACTTCTCGAATCTTGTTCTTGCTTTCGGACTTCTTTGCGTAGGTGTCGAGCAGCAAGAGCTGCGACGAGCGAAGTCAGCGAAACGAGCGTGAAGATGGGTTAGATACTGCAGCCACCGTTGCTTAGCTCCTCATTGTCGCTCACCTCCGTAAAGAAGTTGATGGCGGCCACGTCCATCTTGGTCACGGTCATCCCCACAGCGGCCCCACCTTCCCCGTCTCGGTAAAGTAGCTTTTCCACGGACTCGTTGACCGTCCCGGCGATTCTCTTGGCCCGGGAAGTGACGTCCTCGACCAGCTTCATAGATTCCTCAATCATCTTTTCCTCCGCCTCCGTCAAGGGAGGAGCGTTATGAATCCCGTTCTTTATGAAGTCCGCCTTCCTCCTCTCGTCGATGGCGTCCTCATTCTTGAATCGTTCGTAGATGGTGCCATGTGCTCGACCAATCTTGTCCTGGGGAGTTTGGGGGAATTAGCAGACGCGGTGGACATGATTGAGAACCAGGGGGTGGCCAAAATCGAAGAGACAAAGCGTCTCTACCCTGGTCGCTCTGACGGAGAGACGTTCTTTATCTTCCAACTTCCACAGAGAGAGATGGGGCCTGGTTGAGCTCCTAGAAGCTTAATGAATGAAGTCTCCTGAACGATTTGACTAAATCCACGTAATATTTTACAGAGCGGGAACATCCATAAGACTGTCCTCCGTTTTCTACATCTCATTCCCGAACAACGCTTCTGCGACTCAAAAAAAAATGTAATGATAAAACACAAACGACATTGAGTTGCGACCGCATGGTCAGCCACTTGATGAGCGGAGGGGATATGGGCACATACCTGGCCAGAGTAGGAATCCTGCATGACAGAAGAGCTCGAGCTCGAAGGTGAATCTTGGGTTTTGTAGGGTGTATCGTAGTGGAGCTGATTTATGAACTCAGAAGTTTTGCTCCTATTCACTTTAATCTTAATAAAGCACGATGTCGTCCAAAAAGTGCCTCGGTTTCCTGCTCCTTCTTGTCAGCGTCCTCTGCTCAGCAACAAGCGCTTTCGCGCCGGCATTTGTTTCCGCGCCTAGCACCAAATCCAATTTACCGCATAGACAAGAGGTGTCGTCGCTAAAAATGGGATTCATGGACGATCTGCAGGGTTTTGGTGAGTAAATCGCACTGTCGTTGGGTCGTTGTGGGTCGTTGTGAGAGTTCCACTGCACTAGCGTCCGCAGTCGTCCTTTATTCAAAGTTATTCTGCAGTCAACCTTACTTTCCCCTTTCGTTGAGGTCGATCCCTAACACCAAATCCACAGTAAAGAAGTTCACGTCGTCTGCATCGGCCTCTCACATCCTCATAAAGTCCGACGACGGCTTCTCGAAGCTGGAAAAGATCAAGAAGGACATAGGGAACGATCCCATCAAGTTCGCCGACGCCGCCTCTGAGTTCTCTGCGTGCCCCTCTAGGTGAGAAGACTGCAAGGAGCGAAGGCGTTGATCCCGTTCCTTATCCGGCTGTTCTAGTGACTTCAGTCTACTACCGCTACGCAATTCCAACTAGTTAACGCTAATCTTAATGCGACTCGCTTCGCTCGTCTCTTCTCATCACTTCACTCGTCACATCACTCGTCGCAGGGCCAAGGGCGGAGCGCTCGGCACGTTCAAACCCGGGCAAATGGTTAAGGAGTTCAACGACGTGGTTTTCAGTGACGAGGTTGGGGTGGTTCACGGTCCCATTAAGACTCAGTTCGGATATCACCTTATCCTGATTGACGAGAGGAACGATTGATTTTGTGAGGAGGGTGGGTTGAAAAGGGGAGGAAGCAAAGGAATGAAAACCGTGAAGCCATCATGTATTATTTTAAAAATAAAGAAATAAAAAGTTGGCTTTTGTTTTTACCATTGTTAAGTTATTGTTATCACCTTTGTTATCACTTTAGATTCCAAACCTCGTAGCCAACCCGATAGCAGTCACAGCTCCGACAAGCGTGTTGACGAAGTTGACAACTTCATTGGTCATCCATCCCTTCTGGATGGTCGCTCCGATGACGCTCTCGACGTTAGTCGCAAAGAAGGCTGCTACGGTTGCAATCATGAACGCTCTCTTCGAGTTGATGACGCCCAGAGCCAGCGCGAAAGCCGCCAGCAGGGCGCCACCGACGACTGCGGCCGCCGTACCCTCAGCGCTGACGGCCCCCTCAGTACCAGGATCGACCCTCTTGAGGGTGGTGATTAAGAAGGTCGTCTTGCCGAATCCCTTTCCGATCTCAGACGCGAAAGTGTCGGCGAGTTTGGTAGCAAAGGCGGACACGAAAGCGAGTTCCCATAGCTGTACATGTGGGGGGGGGTTGGTTGGTTAGAGTCTTTTTAAGGTATATTTATGTTTCTGCTCCTGTATCCGTCTTCCTCTGTCTCTTCTCGCAGCCTCGTCTCGTCTCGTCCCTTCTCTACGTCTAAATCTCTAAATCATCCCTAACAATCTGCCTCTCACCTTCTTACTAACTCTGAAACACTCTCCCGTCGTCGCGTCCGCAAACGCCGAGCACAGGCTGCAAACCAACGCCACAGCCGCGCTTCCCCACACGTTCTCCGGTCCCCTGCGACCTCCCCTGCCCTCTGCGATCCCTTTGGCTGTTTTTTCGGACATACGGAATTTGGTTACGGATACGCCGAAGGTGAAGTAACAGACTGCGGTTGACCAGTGAGTCCAACCACCGAAGGAGGAGAGACCGGAGGCGAGGATGAAGGCGTGGACTAGACCGGATGGCGTCAGGTGGTTGCTTATCTTGTTGGTGGAGAGAGCGAAGAGGAGGGAGTTTATCAGGGAGGGAATTAGAGGCTTGGGGGGAAGGAGGGAGGAGGGGATTGCTGGAATTAGAGTTGCAGCAGCTGAGGGTATGAGAGTTGATAGTGATGGGGGGACAACACCGAGCGAGGAGGATCGACGAGCATCGTAAGGGGCGTCGTTTTGAGTAAGGATCTGTGGCGCCAATATTGTTGGCGACATTGACGACATTGATTTGCCCTTAATTGGATTCATTTGACACTTTAAAACGCGATACGGAGATATGAAGGCTGACGATGAGTCGATCATGAGCGCTGTCAGCGCTGCTGATAGTATGATTGTGCAGGAATGTTTCATTTGAAGCGTATGAGCGGCGTATGAGCGTATATGAGCGGGTGTAGAGTAAATAAGAGGGCTAATCCTGGAACTGCTGATTTTGGGACAAATCACTTTAAAAGTCATAAAAAGTGCTAAAACGCCGCAAGCTCACAAGCTGTTCGGTTACCTTGCTGATATCAGTGTGTATATGTATCGTTTGGTATCATAATAATAATAAAAGGTTTGCGTTAATAGACAGAAATTTGTGATTAATAGCAGCATTAATATCAGTTTCTCGTGAGCAAGGAAGTGTCGACCGAACATTAAGGTCCTTTGAGGTCCTTTCAGGTCTCCTTTCAACACTCCAATAGATCATGGCATTCCGAGCTCTAAATCGACTCAAAATAAGCAGCATAATAAGCAAGGCAAGGTCACTTAATGGAAATTACAATATAACAAATCCAACTACTCCTAGTGCTACTCCTAGTGCAGTCCGCACTGGTGTGCGCACTGGCGCGGTCCGCTGCCTCACATCAAACACTAAGACCGCTAGTGGTGCACAGGTTGCGCCCACTGAACTGCAGCTTGAGACTTTGGAAGGTACGTATGTACAGCGGCCGCTGTATGTGCTATCAACATCCGAGGGACATGTCTGGAAGGAGTAAGGAGCTGAAGCAGCCAAGCGGAACCGCCCAGGCGACCGACCGACATCTCCAAGCCTGTCCTGGCCTGGCCTGTCAACGATAACGACAATGACAACGACAACGACAACCCTATACAAAGGTCTAACCCTTCGACAAACTCTCCTCCCCCACACTCTACTCCCCCTCCACCCTCCCCAATCCAACACAGCCCTCCAATCCAACCCCACACTGATCCCCCCCACCCTCCTCACCCAGCTCTCCTCCCTCGCGTCCAAGCACCCATCCATAATCGGCAACGCCGCCGAGCCTTCCAAGGCTCAGCTGCACGCCTTCGCCCTGTCCCAAGCCGTCCCTTTCGTCGGCTTCGGGATCATGGACAACGCGATAATGATCCTCAGCGGAGACTACATCGACATGACACTCGGGGTTGTCTTCGGGATAAGCACGCTCTGCGCTGCGGCGATAGGAAATATTCTTAGCGACTTAGCTGGGGTAGGGCTGGGGACTATAATTGAGGATTTCGCGTCGAAACTTGGCCTCCCTGATGCGAAGCTAAGCTCGAGTCAGATGAAGCTCAGGAGCGTGCGTTTTGCGGGGCAGGCGGGGTGCGCGGTAGGGATAACCATCGGGTGTGTTATTGGGATGTTCCCCTTGTTGCTCATCGACTCGAAGAAGATTGAGAAGAAGAAGAAGGTGAGAGGCTATTATATTACACTTCTCTGACCGCTGCTTTATATACTGACTCGTCGCTTCGCTCCTCGAAACACTGCAGGAGGCGGCGTTGGACGGCATCTTCCTGGACGTTGTCGACGAGGCCAAGCAACTGGTCGGGGCCGAGGCGACGTCTCTCTTCGTGGTGGAGAACGACCACATCTACGCAAAGTACGTCGGAGGAATGAAGTCCGACCACATCAAGGAAATACGCATACCGGTCGGCAAGGGAATCGCAGGGCGGGTGGCTCTCACTGGCGAACCCGCCATCATCTACGACGTCAGGTCCGAACCCGACTTCAACTCCAAGTTCGACAACGAAGGCTTCATCACCAAGTCGATGGTGTGCACCCCGGTCATTGACTCCGAAGGGAACGTCATCGCGGTCGTTCAGGCCATCAACAAGATCAGCGACGAGGCGGGCGGGAGGAGGAGGAAGGGCTTCAACCAGAAGGACCTGCAAGTACTGCAGGCGCTAGGCTCGCACATCTCCGTCGCCCTTCAAGGACTCGACGCGGAGGACGAAGGCGTGCGCTTCAAAGATACAATCAAGATGCTCAAGGAGACAGGAGGGCGTGTGAGCGGCGTCTCAAACGAACGTGCGAGGCGGCCTTTACACAAAATGTAGTCTAAAATTGGGGCGGCGGCAAACGATTGAAGTATATAACAACGAAGCCTTTAGAATGAAAATTGGCGTGGTTGGGCTTGTTTTTTCCATTTTTTCGAGGAGTTGCTTTTCGAAATTTTATTTTATTTATATTGATTAACAGATTGGATAATTTACGGTGAAAAATCAAAATGAAGACAAATTCTTTATTATTTGAAGGGGGGGTGTGTGTTTTAGAGAGCGTTGATGGTGTTGCCACTGGATTCAAAGCTGAAGGCGTCAGAGTTTGGGCTGCTTGTTACGGAGGAGGAGGCCTGGGAGAGGGTTGTGGGTCGGCAGATGGCGGGTTTTATGACGTACTCGTAGACGACAAAGAGGCCAAGGATGCAGAAGTTGAAGAACGTGACGTCTATCAACCCTCTTAGGAAACGCGAATCGCTGAGTTTTTGGCCGTCCTCGTTTGTGAGAGCGTACATAACCAACGCCTCAATTGCAAAAGTAGAAAAGAGGGTGAACTGCAGCCCTTTGATCCTGCCCATGTCGAGCTTCATCACTTTGCTCCAAGTCAAAGTTCTATTTCTGGGCAGTAGGGGGGGGATGAAGTAGGTCAAAAACCAACTTATGGCTAAGAAAGCTGATACCCACCAGGTGGGGTTAGAAGGATTTCCACAGTGCTCAATATCCCCCCACTCGTCAAGTTTGGCGTCAGGGGTAGTGTCCATGATGCAGCGGAGTGAAGAGGCGCTGATGTAAAGCATCGGAATGAGGACGCCAGGAAGGGACTTGAACAGCGCCGTGATTGCCGCCCCGAGCTTGCGATCAGAGAGATTTGAATAGAGTTTAACTGCGCCAAGGTAGACCAGTGTAACTATCAACACCCATAAACACGCCATCATTAAATGATAATGATCCGTCAACCCTGAGACATATGCTTGAGTGGTGTGATAAGCTGTTGGCGACAAGGAACAGAGTCCAATAAACAGCTTCTCGTTCCTGCTCCCAAAGTTCCTTGGATTTCCAATTGCAGCCGCAAGTGAGCAAACTAAACCAAACACCTGAAGCCTTTTAGACACAGCTGGCCACCTCACATCCCCATCCCTGTAACCCCAGTCTATAAGCGAAGCCAAAACAAGCGCATGCGGCACCAGCATCCCCAACACAAACACTATCCTCCACCTCCTCACAAACTTCCCCGACTGCACAGGCTCAGACAGTCTCGCTGCAGTTATTGAGCTGGACGAGGAACTCGTCTCTTTCAGGCCCCCCACCTCCCCCTCGAGCAGCTCGATCCTCTCTCCCTGCTCCCCGATCGTCTGCCCCTGCTCCTCGATCTGAAGCCCCTGCTCTCCGATGGTCTGCCCCTGCGACTTGATCGTTTGCCCCTGCTGCTCCACCTTTGTCTCAAGAGCCTTCTGCGATTCAGCTGTTTCGGCCTTGATTTGCTCCAAGGTCCTTGACAGTTTTTTCGTAGCGCGGGCTTGCGCCTGGAATTGTCGAGTAAGGGTAAGGACTTGTTCTTCGAGTGTGGGCGAGGTTTCAGACATCGTGGCGTCCGCTGTTGTGGATTATGCAGGCAGAATAGGAAAGTTCGGGTTCGACAGTTGAGGAAATTTTGGATGTTCTGGTTTTCAATAAATAAGACTTCGTTAGATCTATTTTTGATATACTCGCTTGTTGATGGTATAAAGCGTTAAGGAAATTCGCGAGGCCACGCTGCAACGTGATTTTCGAGAAATTTCAGTGTTTAGGCTATTTCAAAATTTTCTTGGTTAGTTTTGGTCATATTATTCACTTTGAGACCCTTAAAAGACATAATATGACATTTAAAAGGATAAAAAGGGATCTGAAGACGGTCCAAAAATTTAACAGAAAAGGCTCAATATGACCCAAAAGTGCTCTCATAGATAATTAAATGTACTCAGTATTGCAAATATGGATCTTATACTGTCTATAACACTTTTAATCGTGAAAATAAATTTTGAAAAAAGCCAAATTTGTCTTTTTTTGAAAAAAATAGAACAGTAAAAGTCCTTCGAACGGTCTTAAGGTGAAAAATGATGAACAAAATTGACCACAAAAATGCCTCCATCTTGAGATAAATTTCTCTGGGAAACGAATTTCAATATTCCTTCCTCGTGAACGCCCGCCTGCGATTCATAATTACAGCATAGGTTACTGATATATATCTTCTACATCTAGTGTGTTTTTTGTGACTCCCGAGCCGCAGTTACATTCAATCTCCCCTTCCAAAATCTGAATCTACGATGACATGGCTTCCCTCCCTCCTCCTCCTCCTTGTCCTCGTCCTACACCGTCCCGCTGCGGCCTTCCACGTTCCAGCGTCCAAGCCTGCCTCGTCTTCTAAAGCACCAAAATCCACCACGATCCTCCGTTCCGCCTCCACGTCCACATCCTTCGATTACAGTATGGTCAAGGGAACCGTGGATTCCCTCCCTGATCCCTCGCCTGTGGACCCTACTTACGATGTGTTCTGCAACCGCGAGCTGAACATGAACTCTCTCGCTGCGATCGGCTTCGACATGGACTACACCCTGGCTCAGTACCACGTCCCGGAGTTCGATAATTTGGCCTTTGACGGTGCCAAGCAGAAGGTACGACATGGCACTTCTCGCTGCTAGAAGCTACTTGAAGCTTCTGTAACTACTTGCACCCTATTCTAACTCTCATCTCGTCGCAGCTGGTCGACATGGGGTACCCTGAGGAGGTGTTGGGCTTCACGTATGACCCTTCAAGGTGGATCCGAGGCCTTATCATCGACATAAAGCGCGGCAACTTTCTCAAGATCGACAAGCACAAGTACACTCGCGTGGCTTACCACGGGTCTCAGGAGATGTCTAGTGAGGCAAGAAAGGTGAGCCTGTCCCCCCTCACTCTATCTTGCTAACCTCCCCACCACTCACCCCTCCCCACTCACATGCAGGCACTATATGCACAAACGTTCAACAAGAAGGACTCCTTCGGAGAGAGCTTCTACATCAACATGGACACGCTGTTTCAAATAGTCGACGCCGAGCTGGTAAGGCATCGTTTTCACATTATCAACTTTATTGTAATGGAGTTCTCGGTCGCTCCGAATTCTAACCCACCCCACTCCCCCCACTCCCCCCACTCCCCCCACTCCCCCCACTCCCCCCACTCCCCCCATTCGCAGTACTCTCAGCTGATAGACCTCAAGGATAATAATGAGTTCGAATTCCTTGACGGGAAGACCTACGAGGAAATGTACAGGGACGCTAGAGCCTGCGTGGACCTGTGCCACAGGGATGGAGTGATCAAGGACGAGGTGGCTCGCAACCCTGCCAAGTACGTCGTAAAGGACCCCAACATGGTCCCCATGCTCAAGCAGTACAAGGAGAAAGGCATAAAGGTGTTCCTCGTCACCAACAGCCTCTGGACGTATACTCAGGACGTCATGTCGTTCCTCGTCGACCCAGAGGATACGGAGGTGAGAAGAATACTGTGCGTCAGTATCACCGCCACTTAAGTCCAACTTGTCGCTTCGCTTCGCTCCTCGACTGACTCGCCCCCCCCCCCCCTCACTCCAGTCCGGGGACTGGACCGACCTCTTCGACCTCATCATCGTCGGCTCCTGCAAGCCCGCCTTCTTGGTCGACCCTCGTCGTGATTTGTTCCGGGTGGACAAGGCCTCCGGCCAGCTCACCAACACTGACGGAGTGTACGAAATTGCCGCTCTGAATCCCAACGGCGCCACCAAGTTCCTTGAGCAAGGGAACGTGTTTCAGAACGGGAATTTCAATCAGTTGGCTGCCATGCTCGACCTCGACGGCAAGGCAATTACTGGCGAGCAGATCCTGTACGTTGGCGACCACCTCTATTCCGACGTTTTAAGGTCGAAGAGGACGCTGGGCTGGAGGACTGCCTTGATCGTTCCCGAGCTTGAGGAGGAGATGAAAACGTCCGAATCCCAGAAGGAGACGAACGAGGAGATCATGAAGGTAATGAGCCGAATCCACGCGAAAAAACATCAAAACTTTCCATACTAACTAACTCCCGCCCGCAGCTTCGAAAACTCAGGGAGACCATCTCCGTGAAAGCCAACGCCCTCCGCCTCCTACCCTCCAACCAAGAGAACGACGAGCAACTAGAGACCCTGTTGGATTCTGACCGCAAGATCAAGGAAGCCCTCGTGGATATCGTCGGTTCTCACCACAAAGCTTACAATCCCATCTGGGGTCAGCTTTTCAAGGCGGGGTACGAGGATTCTCGCTTCGCTTACTACACCGCCAACTATGCCTGCCTCTACATGACCAAGGCCTCCAACCTCCGCTACGTCTCTGACCAGCGCGCCTTCAGGACGTTCAGCAACCCCCTCCCCCACAACAGTGCTACCGAATGAGCAGGAGCACGAAACACCAACCAAAAAACTAATTCAAGCAGTTTACTAAAAACTAACAATCAATTTTTATCATCTTTTCGATATCCATCTCCTTCAGCGTAGCACAACCCAGGATAACTTCAGGCTGCTCCTCGTCGCACCTGCCCTCAATGCAGAACCCGACGTTCAACGTCATATCCTTAAATTTGTCCTGCATGCTGAAAAGCCCCTTCCTTGCCACGAAGGCGAAGACGTGGACATTAACCTGCATCACACCGAGCGTAGGAGTGGTATCACCCTCCACAGGCGCCAGTTCCACCTCCCCACCCCCACTGACACCCCCACTTACCACCCTGTAAGCATTGTATGTCCCACTCCTGTTGATGAGTATTGGCTTTCCATTGAACTTCGAAATAAAACCAGGAAAGCCATGGCTCTCCATGTCGTCAATGATGCACATGGCCTTGAACCTGCCCATTTCTTTCCTATCAGTCTCCGCTACCGAGCACCACTTGTTCAACAGAAGCACGCCGGGATCGACACACGACCCATTCTTCACCTTCTCAGCCTCTGCCACGAGCATGCCCGAGGCCGAAAAGTAAAACACAACTACGAAACTCGGGCCGTTCTCCGCCGTGCTGAACATGCTGGGGCTGTCCGTGGGCAAGTTCGCAGTAACTATCATCTGGGCGGGAATCTTTGTGCCCTCCAAAACTTTGTCGCTCAGTTCCGGGACAAAGTGCTGAAACTCCGAGCCATTTATAACATTGAGGCGCGACGTCGAAGTCTGCACCAAGTCACACTTGTCGAGTTTGTACAGTTCCGGGCCGCTGGGCGCCTTCTTGCCCGTCCTCTTGTAGTTCGGTCCAACCCGAAGATTGAAAATATTCGCTGGAGGCGAGGTGGCAGGGAAAGCTTGTGTCGAGTACGTCTCACCGAAAGGAGTCTTGACGTTCGCGGGCCGAATGACGCTCGGATCGATGACGCTCCTGTTTACTTTCGGGGGGCCAGTTAATACAGTCACGTCATCCCCGCCTTCCCCGCCCTCCTCGCCCTCCCTGTCCGCCCCCCCAGAATCCTTCCCCTCTCCCCTCTCTCCCCCTTCATCAAGTTCCCCTTCAACCCCTTTTTTCGAAGCGAAGATCCCAGATGCGCGTCTTCCTAAAGGAGAGTTAGGCCCGATCGTCTTGGCGATGAAGTTGGACATGACTGACACCAATCCTTCACCAAAGCAGGCCCGGATTTGGCCAAAGTAATAAGTAAGAAGAAAAAGAATCTAATTGACGGAAGACAGGCTCAAGTCGACCCAACGTATGACGTATCAGAAAATTTAGCGGCACAGACCAAATAACTTCGAGTCTCAATCAATGAATGAATGAAGCAAGCAACCTTTAAAAATCTCCGTAGTGCTGTTCAATGCGGAGCTTTATTTTTTTGTTTGTCAAATTTTCACTTGCACCAACGGGATGTCTGTCTTCAAGCGAGTGTCCTTCTTCTTCAAGCATGGGACTCAGCCCCCCGCAGCTACGCCGCCGCCTGCCCAGTCAGGCGACCAGAGCTCGGATAATGCTGGTAATTCCATCGATGTGAGTTGTTATTCGGACCCGGCCGGTAACCGAGAACGTGGAAGAAAAAAAATCAAAGGCGCACCCGCAAGTTTGACTTGATTGTCGCCCCCCCCAAGAGCTTGCAAGTTCGCTCACAGGGGAACTGCCCCGATCCCCCACTTACCCCGTTACCACCTTTCCCCCTTCCCTTTTCCCTCTCCCTCACAGCCCTCCTCTCCGGCCTCCCCTGGTCGGAGTGACACTGTCATCAGCCCGAATTTCAAGGGGACCACTCACCCTACGCCGGTGGTGGCCAGCGCTTATGAGAGGTTCACCAATCAAAAAGACCAATATGACGGTAAGAACTCATTTCCTCCCTCTACTTTCCTTCTCATGAGCTAACTGTTCCACAACCCTTCCGTCTCGTTACCACAGAATTCAAGAGCGTCCTGATCGCCCACGACAAAAACCTCGTCCAATTTTCGAAAGATTCCGCCGCGTTGAGCACGGCATTCGAGACACTCTCAGAAGGCGTGGGCGCCACTTCCGAGTGGGCCCTTGAGGCCGCCGCGAAAATTGCTGCTTGCCGACACAACCTGGAGAAGGCCACTGCCGAAGCTCCTTCTGTTTGCTCAGGCAACTCGAGCATTTTCGAAGGAATGGAAGCGGGCATGCAAATTTTCCCCAAGCTGCAGGCCTCCTACGTAAAGCTGGGCGACCTTTCTCTTGAAATGGACCATTACGATGCCAAAGTGGTCAAGGTTACGGCTGCGCTCGAAGAAGCCGACGCGGCCATGCAGGCTGATCCTGAGAACGAAAAGCTGGTGACAGCGAAGGAGAAAGCCGCGGAGAGGGTCGAGAGGAACAAGCAGAAGCTCGAAGAAGCGAAAGCCGCAGTTCAGCAGGCCAGCGATGAGTACCTTCAGTTTTGCGAAGACACCGAGGAGCACAGGTGAGAAGGCGCGTGTACTGAATGAGTATCGACGCACATCGCCGATGCTAACTTCTTTGCCGTTTCTAACTTAATGAACGCTCGACGCAGGATCGCCCTCATGAACGAGCAGGTAAACCTCCCCGCCTTCATCCAGAAGCAGAAAGAAATGTTCACGAGCTACGAATTCGCGTACAGCGAGGAGGGCAAGGCATCGGCTTCGGACATTCCTCCGCCCAGCCCCGATCTGGTTCGCAGGGGCTCCGGGGGGCTCGCCAAAATTAGCAAGGGCTTCAGGAGGAGGACAATTGAGGCCAAACAGTCTATCGACACCATCAAGAAGCACGGAATCACCGCCGTCAAGGGGGTGAAGAGCGGGGTGTATGAGGTGGAGAACGAAAGAGAATACGCCGAGGGAGCGATCAGGTTCCTCCAGCTCAAGAAGGACATTTCTTACCTGCGAGAGACCATGGAGCGCTTCCCGATCTCCTTGGAGAACATGTTCGATTCTCTGCTGTCGGTTGCCATGGCTGCCACTGTTCTGGCCAACGACTGTCTGACGAAGGATCTCGTCGGAGGCGACGACGACTTTGAGAGCTGGAGTGACATGGCGAAGGCGAGAACTAACCAGCTCGTGGACAACATCAACGCGATCAAGGCCAAGCTCGGCTCTACGGCCAAGGTGACGGCTTGCTACTTGTCTGACTTGGACAGCAAGATTCTGATGAACCTCCAGCCCATCCCCGAGGAGTTCCCCATCGTTGAGGTGAGCTGTGGATATGCTAGTGAAGCGATGTGACGATGCATGATAATCTTTATTCTAACTTCGCTCCTTGACTCTTCTTCCGTTCGTCGCAGCCCCGCTTCGCTACGCGAAAGCAGCACGCCACAGATTTTGCCCTCTACAGCCAGAAAGCTGTCGACCTCTACGCCGCCAAGACGAAGCTCGGCGAAAAGGAAGCCAACGAGGAAAAACTCCAGGCGGCCCAAGACAAGATAACCGCCAACAACGAGAAGCTTGTCTCGACAAAGGCGCTGTTGATGTCTGAGACTGATCTCCTCATCAAAGAATTCGAGGAATTCGAGAAGAAGAGAGAAACTATCCTAACAGATTGGTTTAGTTTCTTCGCCACGTCCACAAACGAGTTCTGGGGCGTCGCTGCTGCCAGCACCCTGTCTACCATTTCCGTTGGCGGCGCCGACGGAACACCCAAGGCAGTGGGGGGCCCTTCTGCTCCTCCGCCAGCTGCCGCCCCTCCTCCCCAGCCCGACGCTGACGGAGACGACGAAGACGCGGGAAACACATTGAAGCCGCCGGCCAGGGTTTCAGAGCAGGGCCGCCGCGATAGTAGTGCCAGGCTGAGCAACGAGGAGGTTGCCAAGGCCTTGGAAGAGGAGATCAAGGACGTGAAGGAGCTCGGCTTCGAGTCACCCCCAGTCCCGCAAGTTCGCAAGATGTCTGAACGAAATGTCAGGACAAGTGACGAGGAGGAAGGGGAAGAAGGAGCGCAAGAACTTAACCACGTCAACCTTGCAAAAAGTCAGTTCGGTGATGGCACGGCCTCGGAGATGCTCAAGGAGGCGGAGAAGAAGGTGCTCGAGAAGACTGAAGAGGTAGTTAAGAAGGACGAGGAGGAGGTGGTGGAGGAGGAGAAGGGGGAGGAGGAGAAGGGTGAGGGGGAGGGGGAGGGGGAGGTCGTCAAGAAGGACGAAGAAGTCGTTGAGGAGCCTGTTGTCAAAGAAGAGGAGGTTAAGGAAGAGTGATGAAAATTAAATTAGGACGGGTGTTGGGGGTTTCTATTTCAAATACTGCTTAAACCACTTAAAATTTCTTGAATATGTTCCTCCTCTTCTTCTTTCCGATGGCCTTGGCCTCTTCGAAAAGCTGCGACAAGCGAAACGGTAAAGGAAGGGGCGATCATGGCGTTAAAAACGGTGAAAAAGTTGGCAGTAGCACGCTTCTCGAACACTCTCACCTTCTCCTTCTCCCCCGCCTCCTCAGTAAGAGAGGTCGAAGGCGGAGCCTGAGCCTTTTCTGACCGCTTCTTGCCCAATATTTTGTCCGTAATTCCTGCGGCCTCTCTAAAGTCGTACCCCCCCTCACCGACCGGCCTGTCGACCTCCCCGACGACGGCGTCCACCTTCTCCCCTGGGTCCACAATACCGAGATGCTCATTGATCATCTGCCTGTCCTCCTGCAACATAATACGGTTAAGTTTTAACGCGTTTACGTGGGAAGACGAGGCGGAGCCCACCAAAGGCTGATCGAAGTTGTCCCTGAGGGTGACGGTCCCGCGCTTGAGCATAGGGTTGTCGTCTGAAGGTATTGGAGAACTAGGAGGTGGTTCTTGGAGCCTGACTGGTTTCGGGGTCGTGGGTGGAAGCCACCTGGGGGGTTGGGGTTAGGGTTAGAATTGGAATTGCGTAGTGGTGCGTAGCGGTGATGGTGGTACCGAAACTGCGCCGAAACTGCGCCTAAACTGCACCTCACCTCTTTGTTTTTGGAGGGGCAGGCTCTTGGCGCAACTCAACGGTGGAAATGAGAGGGTTACCGAAAGAATCGAACTTTGTGGCTGCGGGGAATTTTTGTGCAGGAGTAGGAGTAGGAGTAGGAGGAGGGGGAGGAGGAGGGGGAGGAATTGCTGGAGTTGCTGGTGGTGGGGTGGGCTGATCGACAGCCTGGGGTTGGAGGAAGGGGAATTCCTCTTCAGGTTCAGGATCAGGTTCAGGAACAGGAGCAGGAGCAGGCGGAGTAGTAATATCCTCCTCATACTCTTCATCTATGTTAAAAGTCGAGACGAGCTCTGGGATGGGAACGGGAACAGGGTCCTCGTTTGCAAATCGAACACTTTCCTCTTCAACAATCTCGCTCAAAACGTCGTCGAAGTACTCCTCAAATTCCTTTTCATCGTCGTCGTCGTCTATGACGCCGACTTTACCCATCTGCAGAGTATCCACCCTGCCGCCCTCCGCCACCTCCCCCTCAGTACAACGGACTGACCCCTTAACATGGCCCACCGGACCCACCTTCAAGGATTCACAAACGACCCCAAGAGACGTAGAGACCGTGCCTTCGACGACGAGCCTTGAACACTTCAGGGGCCCTTTAAGCTTGAGGCTGCCCTTCTCGCTGACCGTTATCGTGCTGGCACCGAAGAGGTCGGCTGAGTCAAAGGCGGCGCCGTCGATGGTGAGGCTGCCGTCGATGCGAATTCTACTCGGCTTAGGGAGCTTCAGCGACTTTATGCTGCACGAAAGATCCGTGGACGGGCTGACATACAAATCGTAGCTGGACAGGGTCTTCGAAGTCACGTAATTCGTAGAAGCCAAGTCCAACTGGGTTAGGGTGAATTTTAGTGTCTTTTGAAGGGGGTTCAAGATGAACGGGATTGAGGGGCTGAGCGAGGGGCTGAGGAGGGGGTGAGTTTAGGGAGGAGGACGCGTGAGTTGAGAGCACGCGTGGGGGAGTGGGTTGAGGAGCGAAAGGACGGCGAATTCCCTTCGCTCTGACCCACAAGAGGCTCACCTTCCCTCCCTGTTGACCCCCTCATTTTTAAACAAAACGCTCAAGGGTGGAGGGTTCGGGTTAAGGAAGAACAAAGGCTTAAAGAAGATGTAAGCGCTGGTCTCAAATGATTTCGTCAAGAGGAGCAGTAGGACGCAACTGAGTGTGGAATTCATGTTTCGACGACCAACTTTCGAAGTGGAAGAACCTACTACGAGAATTGGATAAAAATACTGTTTGAGCACGCCTTTGATGTATCCGTTTTGTGGGATGGTGTGTGCAGACTTGGTTGTTGGTTGATTGTTGAATAGGACTGGTGAAGGCGCCAGTGCCACTACTGTTGCTTCTTCCTTTCAATTATTTCTGCTGGGAAGGGAAGGCCATTCGCCAATTTCACAACAAAAACTTCTTGAACGCACGAGAATTTTTAAATAACTGCACAATCGAAATATAAAGTACATAAAATACACCACATACAATCCGCGCGCCCCAAAACGACTTCCAAACGTCATACATCTGATTTTAAGAAAGTAAACGACGAAAGTCTCCCACCGCTAATTTCATAATGCCATCAGACATCAGCCCGTCATCGATTCTTCCCGATCAACTTGAGATCCCGGAGACGGCCCAGACCCAGTATAGCCAGTACAGCGATACGATCCGCCCCTCTCAGGTGAGACCAAGTGAAGCTCGACGAAAGAGATCATCCAACCCCAATTACCGAACCTGTATGTTGTTGGCCCCCTCTGACCCTTTTGCCCCACCCAGCTCGTAAAGTCGTGCTCGTCTATCGCCGACAACTATGGTCCCGGCACGACGGTGGCGAAGAACCCCGAAATAATAACATCCTACGACCCTGCCAAGGCCAAGGCCAAGTCCCTCCTCGTACTGGAGGTCGGACAGAAATGCAGGATCATCGGAAAACACGTGACGGATGGTTTTGCTTACGTAGGTAATACCGGGACCGTCCATCAAAAAGAAGACCGTACGCGCAAGCGGACTTACGGTTATCAGATAATCCTGGATAGATGTAAGGGGGTGCCAAAAGCCTTTCACCCCGATGCAGTCGAGCCGCTGCACCCTGGCACTAAGAAGTCTCAGTCTCAGTCTCAGTCTCAGTCTCAGTCTCAGTCTCAGTCTCAGTCTCAGTCTCAGTCTCAATCTCAGTCTCAGTCTCAGCACCCTTCTCAATTTCTCCCCACTTCCCCCGCCCCCGTCAGTTCCCCTCCCCAACAACCCTCCCCCCCCGACGCTCCCTCCCAATCCTCCCTAGCCTCCCAAGCCTCTTCAACCACCGCCTTGGTGTACGACACAGTCGCCTCCGGTACTACCGCCCTCGAAGGCTGCACTTGTGAAGCCCTCAAGCGCCCTTCAACGTTAAGCGAGCCCTTCGTCCCAACTCAGGACCGCTGCGACTTCTGCACCTTCTCCTCCACCTCTACAAGGCCTTCCAAAACGACCTCGAAATCAACTTCCAAAAACAACTCTAAAACCCCACCACCCTCCAAAGGAAAGAAGCGCAAGACCCCTCCCCCCCAAGACACAAACCTCGAAGTTTCATACCTCTCCACAATCGAATCCCTCAAGAAATCTCTAGAAACAAGCAAACTTGAAAACGCTTCCCTAACCTCCCAAATATCTTCCCTGACCTCCCAAAACTCCCACATGATCCAGCAGGACAGGAACAACAAAAGGGAGATAACCAGGCTAAGAAAATCTATGGAAACGATGGAGAAGTGGTTGCAGAAAGCCGCAAACGAGGGAAAGAGAATTAGAGAATCATATGAATCGTAGGAACGACCGTCGTACGATCGTCTCGAATAATAGGGTTTGTCGTTTTGTATCGTGTTGTGTGTAGTTAATTTTAATTTGTTAATAAAAAGGTTCGGTTTTGTTTCCCTTATCTTATTAATTAAAATTAAATTTTCCCTTCCCCTTTAACCTCGTGGTCGTCCTCCTCCATTTCCTTCTCGTCTTCGTTACTAGGTAGACGGAGTTCTTCGATGCTAGCGAACCTGTCTTTTCTGTATACTTCCATGTTTAGTGAACCGTCGTTTAGACTGAAGGAATTACAGTAGGAAAACGAATAAGATGACAATGTTAGAACAAATGAAACGTTAAGCTTCAAACGTTAGTGAATTGATATATTTAAGCGTGGGGTGTTGTTCGAACGGTAATGCTTATATATGGTGATCGTCCCCCCTTCCATCGTCCCCTCTTATTCTCCATACTGCCGAAACTCTCACCTCTCCATGAAACCAACGTTAGGACTAGCCTGAGGTCTACAACCTTTAACTGTTTTAAACGCTTGAAATAATGTCATACCTTTACTAGACATTAACCAGTCCAAAGCGACAGTGACGGAACGGGACATGCCGGCGTTGCAGTGGATGAGGATGTTGGAGGGGGAGGAGGAGATGAAGGAACGGGAGGAAGGGAAGGAAGGACGGATGTCGTAACTGACTTCGTCGAGGAGGTCGAGGTGGAGGTAGGTGAAGTTTGAGTGGCCGGGACGGGGGGCGCAGCAGTTTATTACGTTTGATACTTTTAAGGATTGGAGGAGGTCGACGTTGTTTATTACTTCTTTGCCGGATATTATTAATGGGGTGCCTTCGATTATGGATAGATTGTGGGACATTGAGAGAGGAAGCTCTGGTTCTATGGATAGACGGGGAGGACGTTTCTTTGGAGAGTGTGACATTTGAAGACTACTACTAGTTTGACAGACGTTTCAGCGCGTATCGTGCAGCGTATTATGTTGCAAAGGTGCAGCAAGGGTAGTGTTTGGGTGGCGGCAGAATATCAATTGTCAAAAAGGACAATATCACTAAACCCAAGATTTAGGATTGTTTAACGCGACGATTGTGTAGAAAGATTTAAAATACTGCACAAGTTTATGATTTATGAAGCGTAGAATAAAACGGCAAGAAATAAAGAGTAAGGCAGAGCGGTGGAAAGAGAGAATTGAGAAATATTTTTACAGGATTTTATTTCCCAAATTTGATCCTCATTTATTCATCAATACATCATCCCTACATCATCCCTACAGCGCACTGTATCCCCAAATTGCATCGCTCGCACCTCGCGCCGCTCATACTTTAAATCTCAGATACTTTAAATCAACGTCACTGGTATCTATCGTTCTAAACAGCCTTCCTGACATTCTAGAAGGCTCTCGGAGCAAGAATTGTAAATCTCATCCTATAAAACAGGCGACACAGAGGAGTTCTTAGGCGCTATAATTACCACATCAGATCAACTATTCAGATCAACCATTCAGATCGAATTAGCCGGACAATAGTTCCCGACGCTTCCGACGTCTGAACCAGAGCCTGAACAAGAGCCTGAACAAGAGCCTGAACCAGAACCAGAACCTGAGCCTGAGCCTGAGCCTGAGCCTGAGCCTGAACAGGAGCCTGAACCGGAGCCTGAGCCTGAACAGGAGCCTGAGCCTGAACCGGAGCCTGAGCCTGAACAGGAGCCTGAGCCTGAACAGGAGCCTGAGCCTGAACAGGAGCCTGAGCCTGAACAGGAGCCTGAACAGGAGCCTGAACAGGAGCCTGAAGCTTCCTAGCCTGTACAGACCCTGTAGAGAATCTAGGCTAGTAGCAAACCACAATGTCCTCCTTCCTTCCTTCCAACACCTCCACAGACATAAACGAGCCCCTCCCAGGCTACGACGACCGCCAATGGGGAGGCAACGGTTCCTACACTCACCTCCCCTACGACCTACGTCAGATGGTAAAGGAGTGGAGGAGTCCAGAGGAGGATTTGGAGGAGGAGGAGATGATGGAGCTGAGCAGGTTGCATAGGCCGAAGCCGCTTGAGAGGCCGACTCCTCCTAGGTGAGAACGACCAGACTTCCCGACCAGACTTCCCGACCAGACTTCCCTCCTACTCAATTCTAACGTCCGTCGCTTCACCCCCCCCCCCCAGCCCCCTCCCCCCCGGCGTGGCTCCCTCTTGTAAAATGTGCCCCGCTTTCAAACCCTCAAACAACCCCACCAACGCCCCCCCCACCCTCTCTGACCTCCCCTCCTCAACCCTAAAAAAGTGCGGCCTCTGCTCCCACCTATTCTGCCTCCCCCACCTCCCCCACAAAACCCCCCTCCCCGCCTACGGCCTCCCCCACCCCCTCCGCCTCTGCACCCCCTGCCACACCCACACAACCTCCCTCATCCACCTCGAAAATCTCCGCTGGCGTACCTGCCGAGTCCGCGACTACCTCTCCGACAACTTAACCCCTTTCTACACAACCCTCACAGACACAAACTCAAACAAAGTAAAAAGAGCAATAAACTACACTTTAACATTCCTCAAAAATCTACCCATAGCACCTACTATAACCCTCTCCGCCGAATTCCTCCACCTCTTACGTCTCCACGGTTTAACAGGTATATATTCTCTGCTCCTGCACAACGAGTTTTTGACCGCCGCGGAAATATTGAAGAAGACGTGCGATCTTGAGAGGTGGCCTATGAGTTTAGGTAGTTTGACTGCGGCGATTTATTATTTGTTGGCGTTGAGGAGGAGGGAGATTGGGGAGGATTGGGGGAGGAGGGAGAGGGAACATCAAGTCGTAGAGGAGAAGGAGGAGGAGAAGGTGAGGTTTAAAAACAAACAACAACATTTCCAACCGATTAACGTTTTATTCACGAGGCCGCAATTGCGCCCGCCGCAGACGTCAACCTCTGTCTCTGACTTCGACGATTTAATAAGTAAAGCAGACTCCTTCCTCTCCTCCCCAATAGTTTCCACTCCCTCCCCCCCCTCCCTCCCCCCCGTCTGCTCCACCCCCGACCCCTCCATCCTCCACAGCTTCCTAAACTACGCCCCCTTCGCCCTCGCCTTCATCTACTCCCCTTCCATAATAACCTTCCAACTCCTCTCGGCCCAAAAAGGTTACTCCACAATCTTCTCCCACTTCAAACAATCCCCCCTCTCCTCCTGCAGACCCGGCTACGCCGTTCTAGGTTCAAAAAAAGATAGAATATGCATGGTTGTTATCAGAGGTACTAACAGTCTACAAGACGTAGTGACGGATTTAAAGTGTCAGGTCGTACCGTTTCCTACGACAGTTGAAACTAAAGGGGAGGAAGGGTGGGAGGAAGTCGTTGGTTGGGAGGAGGTGAGAGAGAGAGAGAGAGCGTGTGTTAAGAGGGAGAAGAGCCGATAAAACGATTTAGTAAGGAGGAGAAAGGGGGGAGGAACGATTGAGACGTTTGTGAACACGGATATGTTACGTATCTAACGTCCCCTGACGCAACGCTTCAATTGCGATCCTCGCGTTCGCGACGTTGCAGGCAGGGAGGGGATTGGAGGGGATGGTTAAGAGCGGGGAGTGGTGCTTCAACGAAATTTGGAAGCCGGTTGAGAAACTTATAGAGAAGGGGTATAGGGTGAGGATAACTGGGCACTCTTTGGGGGCGGGGGTGGCGTGTTTCTTGGGGCACCTTATCCGGAAGAGGTGCGAGGCTTTGAATTGGCTCTGCGACGATTTGGTAAGGGTGTACGCTTTCGGGGCGCCGAGCTGCGTGTGCGAGAGGCTGGCGGAGGAAATGGAGGAGTACGTGTGCTCGGTGGTGCTGGGGGACGATATCGTTACGAGGGTCAGCCAGAAAAGCGTGAGGAAATTAGTGGGGGAGCTGAGGAAGGTTGAGAGGAGGTGAGGAGGGGGGGGGGGGGGGAGCTATTTGCGTGCGGAGACGCTTTCTTCGTTGCGCAGTTCTGACTCGTCGCTTCGCTCGTTCGCTCGTCGCAGCTGGGTCCAGAGTAATCTCGGGGAGGATTTGGAAGCAGTGACCAAGAGGGTAGGCGAAGTATGGAGGCCGAGGGAGAGGAATAGGTGAGGCTATAAGAAGCGCGAGTAATGAGCACAGCCTCCCTCATTCTGACTCGTTCGCCACTTTCTTCGCAGTTTCGTAAAGGGCGACCTGGCAAAAGACGACCCTCGCGCTCCCCCGCCAACCTCGGCCCCCATAATCGACAAGGTGGTCGACCTTGGGAAGTCGCTGTATTATGAGGCCGAGGAGACGCTGATGGAAAGCGAGGAGAGGTGAGGAAACTGCGAGGAGCGAAGCGTGAGCTATCGATGGCATAAGCCTAGCAAGTAATCGGGGATGAACAACGGGCCGGGCAGCTCTAACTCGTTAAAAATTGCACTTATCCTCACATCCACTCGCTTCGCTCGTCACGCTTCGCTCGTCAAGTCTCGGTATAAACAACTCGAACGAAGACCTGGGAGCGTCGCTAGATGGAAGCTTGGAGGGTAGCTTGGACAGCTTGGAGGGAGGATCGAGGACGGTCGGGTCAATCAATGACCTTCCGTCCCCGCCCAAGAACTCAGAGTCTCAGATCGACGACGAACTGCCTCCCTCGTCGAACCTCAACGACCCGTACATCATCCCTCCCACTCCCCTCCCCACGACCTACATCCCCGGAAAAATCCACCACATATACCTCCACAACTCCGTCTACTGCTGCCGCGTCGTCCCCCGGGATTTCCCCGACATAACCGAAATCCAGCTCACTGCCGAAATGATATCCGACCACTCCACCGAGAGATACTACGAGGCCATAAAGGAGTCAATAACCGGCACCGGCGGCGTAGAATGGCAGAACTTCCAAGACGCCTCAATCTGCCACTGCTGCTCCAGCGCTTTCACCTGGAACAGCACGAGCTCGTCGTCAGCACAGACCGCGAGGGACAAGCACAACTGCTTCGCGTGCGGGCTACTGGTGTGCGGCCCGTGCTCGGAGAAGAGGAAGCCACTCCCGGAGTGGGGAGTTGAGGGAGAGAGGAGGGTGTGCGACTCGTGTTTCTTCAAGGATGTCGGAGGGAGGAGGTGAGAGCGAAGCGAACAAAACCATGATATTATTGCCCTCAACCAAATTCTAACTCTTCGTTCTTTGTCGCAGCTTCACGGAGGAAGACGTGGAGGAGATAAAGAAAGAGGGCGGAAGCAGAAGGAGGTCCATTGTCGGCGACATGGCCGAGAGTTTAAGAAACGGTCCAAAGTAAAATAAATTTCGCCAAAATACGCTAGAATTGCAATTAGAAGAACCAAAAAAGTCTTAATTGTCACGTTGTCAGGTTATTCCACAACCCTACAAACCCTCTCCGCAACAATCGCGAAAGCCACCGCAACATTAAAAGAAGCCGTGTCCCCGCTGAACTGCTTGCACCATAAAAAACATTCACTCATACCCAGCTGCTTCTCAGAGCATCCAGAACCTTCATTACCTAACATTAAAAGAACCTCAAAACCTCTGAATGTCTCAACAGTTATTTCATCGATCGGGAGAGCCACAGTAGCCTCGTACTTCTCAAGGTCAGGTATTTCAATAGCGCATACTTTAACGTGTCTGTTTATGTTCTCTGATATAATTTTCGGCACAGATTCTAAGTTCACTTTTTGAGAGCGTGGTACCATAACGTGTACTTTGTCGCGTTCATTATATTCACAGTTAATAACGTTAAGAAACGAAATACCTGCTCCAGATTTCCCAAAAGTCGCGGGAACCCAATTAGGAGTTTCGGATAGTTTGTTGTAGAGGTTTAGGATGTCCTTGACTTGATTGTGCATGCCGTGGATGACTATTTTAATGTTGTAGGTTAGGCAGGTGCGGAGGATTGAGAGGGCGTTGGGGCGTTTGGAGATGTTTGTTAGGAGCAATATTGGAGGCATGGGGCCTTGACAGGGGCCTTGACAGGGGCAAGGGAAGGCAGCACGCAGGAGGCAGCACACAGTTGCCACTGAGCGAAAGGAAGGCTGAGCAAAGGAAGGCTGAAGAGGACTCAGTCCAGGACTTGATCGAGGATGGAAGGAACAGGAAAATGAGGAAGATTATGGTGTCCGTGATTAAGATAGAAGGGCGCAGGGCAATTTTATATCTCAGATCGCAACGTTTTGAAGAATCAAATCGGTAGGCCCCTGGTAAAAATCCATAAATATTTTACTCCTTTTGAAGCTAAGCGTTGTTGAATAACGTCAAGAAAAGGTGAAGAGCTACAGATAATGCATCATTATTATCGCCCAGAACGCCAAAACGATCGTTATTGACGCGCGAATTTGGTCAACTGCACTCGACTCACATCGGCGGGCTGTCCGTTCCCTCCCTCCATATTATATCAACTTACGCTGACGTCGACACTGAGAGTCGGCGTGCTGCAGCGTTAGATGGTATATTCATCGTTGTGTTCTTATTTTTTCATGAAGGGCAGAATAAAGAAATAAACTAACATGATCCCAATCTTAATCTTGCGTCGTTCTTTTTTTACAGACAACACAAGTCCTGCCCCAATCTATAATCATGTCCGTCCTGGAACTAATCGCCAAGCCCCTCCTAAACCTCTCCTCCTCATCCGTGACGGCTTCGAACTCCTCCCCCTGCTCCCTCGCGAAGCGCCTCGAGATATGCGCCCTCGAGGCTCGAGCCTCACGGGAGCAGCAGAACAACTGCGTCCCCTCCGACTATGCCATCCTCGAGGCCCTCGCCGGCGGCCTGATCCTCGTCGGCGTCGAGCCGTCATCCAGCGGAGCGTTCAACCAGTTGGCGTCTCATCTTGAAGCTGCGACGCGCGCTTCCGCTTCGGCGGCTGTCAGTGTCGCTGTTTCCGTCCGTAAGCTTGCCGACAAGAACGAAAGCAAAAAACACAAGAACAAGGCCAAGGCCAAGGCAGACAAGACACTGCACGTCCAGACTAGAAGCAAACAGGTCAAGAGACTCTCCCCGAGGAGAGTTTACAAGGGAGGTCGCTGGGACTGATTTCCACAACCTGCATATAATGAAACTGAAACACTAACAACAACGCCAGATGAACACAGAGTATGAGAACGCTAGGCCCTAAATACCAAACACAACTACATTTTTGTCAAAATTGTCCTTCTTTCTTTCTCTATTCAACACAATATCACATTAATAATTCATCATGTTTTCTCATGTTCGCATGCTCTCAGCCACACTTCCCAAGGTCATACCCGTCGTAAAAATAGTGCTTATCACCCCCAGCACCAACATAACTCTATCAAGTCTAATCTTCTTCATCCTCTCCTCCTCCTCCTCTTGTATCACTCCCGCCCCCTCGTCGGTGAACTCTCCGTTATGAGACTCGACGTCCAGGAGCGAATGCCTCTCCTTGGAATCTCGGTTGTATTCCCTCTGATGCTGAGACGAGGCGAAGCGAGGGGGCATGGGACGATTGGGTTTCAGAACGTTGGAAATGGAGAAAGTGGAACGTTCGGATATCTCAAACACGAGCATCATTATCAGCTCGTCGCTTCGCTCCTCGTGACTCACCTTCAACAGCATCATGTGAAAGAACGGAGGAAATATGAACGTGACGAGCCCGACGCACAGGCACCCTATGAGGCTCACGATGAGAACGAAGCTGGGGATCAGCGCCGCCACAGTGGTGCTGACGGCGACCAGAACAGAGCGTGTCATCACCCTCAAATGCACCGGGGTGGGCTCGGAGTTCTTGCCGGTCATGAAGAGCTTGCCCTCGACGACCTCAGCCGCCGGCACCATGCAGAGTGGGAAGGACACCAAACACACGAAGGTCATACTAATCCTGACGAAAGACGCCATTAAGCTGGCGGCCGGAAGGGACTGCAGGATGTCGCCCGTTATTCCCGGAGCTCCGTCAGGGGTAAGCAGCAGCAGCGTTCCGTCTCCGATGACGCAGTAGGACAAGAAAACGACCAGCAGGGCCACCCTGCAAGCCGAGTTCATCGTAGAGGGCTCGGACATGCTGTCTTTGACGTTGAACGTCATGGGGCTGATGCCGAAGCAGAAGCAGCTCACGCCGTACCAGTGGCTCAAATTAGTGAGGGAGTCAGGGTAAAGTGTCGAGACGGGGACGTCGCCGAACCCGGAAAGGCCGTACTCAGTGTACCCATGGTAGAAGATCACGAGGAAGGAGATCACGATCGCCCCTAATCCCATGACACTGTACTTGCTCAGGAAGCCAATGTCAGGAACGCAGCTGATGGGAAGAAGTACCACGGCAGTAAGCACAGTGTTCGCCGCCGTCCCGAACGATAGCGTTGGATCGTTCACGAGGAAACCAGCAGCCGCAACCTGGTACGATATGCAAACTCCTACCATCATTATGACGATGGTATAGTCTACTAGAGACAATCCTACGTTCCCGACGGCCTCCTTCGCGATTGCGCTGAACGTACCGACGTCGCCTCTACGCTGGAAGCCCATAGAAACTATGATCTCCTCGCATTTTAGGAGACGAGATATGGAGTAAGAGTTCCAGACAGCGATCACGGCGAGGCCGAAGACGGAGCATAAGACGCCGCCCTGAGCGAAAGAATAGGGGAGAGCGAGGACGCCTGTTCCGACACAGATCTTGGACAGGTTTGCGACTGCGAGACAAGGGAGGGAGGGGTGAGGGGTGAGGGGCGAGGGGACGCATTCAAGGTTAGTATTTTTGAGGGCCTTGCACGGTTGTGTTTTCCTTTTCTCGTACTCACCCGTGGAGCCGAAAGAAGTTCCTTGGGACGCAGAGAAGGCAGAGGTCTTGGAGTTAGGCGGCGACATCGACCCGTACTTCTTGACTTCCCTGGGCGCCATGGTTATGGACGACGCGAGATGAATCTCAGAGGGTTTTTTCACTTGAAAGGTCGGCAGAGGTGGCTCGGCTCGAACGTGGTTGTGAAATGTGCAGATATTCGTATCCAATGTCGACTAATTGAATAAGCTAGGGTGAGGAATTTGCGTATAGGGTAATTTAATTATGAATGAACTGCGTTAGAATTGACCCTCTGATTTCGCTTGTTCAGAGCCCTTCCACCTTTCCGCTCCTGACTTTTGACCTTTCACCCCGAAACAACAAGGGCCGACTCGCAATGCATCTCAAATGCTTAGCCACAACCCTTCTGATAGTGCACTGCATCTCTGCTGCAACTGTGACTGTGAAGCCTGAAGACGTAAGTTTTAACAGTTGGTCGGAACAAGATCGGCGGCCCCGCTCCTACTAAACCCCTAACCCACTCAACCCCCCACCCCCCAGTTCGGCGCACTCGGAGATGGGAAGAGCGACGATACAGTGGCGATTGCCAGCGCCCTGGACAGCTGCGCTTCCCTCCCCGATGACACAGAGTGCCGTCTTGTCTTTGACAGCTCCTACTTGTCTGGCCCCATCGTCCTCAAACGCAGCAAGACGACCCTCGAGGTCAACGGCCACTTGGCGATGCTTCCCAGGAGAAAGTACTGCAAGATCAACTCTTGCTCCGAGCCCTTGCACGGCAGCTTCATCTCGAACGACGCCGGGGACTGTGAAACTCTCGCGGACGAATATCACACTTGCATGAGCGACATCAAGATTGTAGGGGAGGGGACCATTTCCTCGACCAACCCTTGGCAGTGGTGGCCCTGTAAGTACACGAACTGCTGGCGGCCCCACCTCGTAGTTTTTAATAGCATTAAACACGTGGAGATCACCGGCGTCACCTTCAAAGACGCCCCGAACCACAACATAGAGATGGACAGCTGCGTCACCTCACGCCTGCATGACTTTGTCATTACCGCTCCGTACATCTCCCCCAACACTGACGGGGTCAACTTTTACGGAGGGTTCGACAGCGTGATGGAGAACGTGGTCATCGACAACGGCGATGATTGCGTGTCAGTAGTCCCCATAGGGGAGACCAACAGCGACGTCTGCGCGCATCCCGAGCTGGAAGACATTAGGTGCTCTGGCGGTCACGTCGTATTTAGGAATCTCACTTGTAATGGTGGTCACGGTTTGAGCATCGGAGGAATTCGCCACGGCAACGTGCGCAACGTCACCTTCGATAACATCCTCGCCACGGGGGGTCAGAAGGGCTCAACGCAGGACGAGGCGGCTGGCGGAGGCTGCAGAGTGAAGTCCTACCCGAACTCAACGGGCATAGTTAGCGATATATCCTACAACAACATCGAGTTCCAAGGCGTTTACTTGCCTATCCAGCTGTTGGGCCACTACTGCCCTTGGCCGTGCAATACTCCCGACGGAGAAAGCGCAGCCCTTTTCACGAACATTAAGTTCAACAACATCAGGGGCTACGGCAAACAGCGCAACACGGTGGTCGAATTCAAGTGCTCCGAGTATGAGCATTGCACCGACATCGTCATGCAGGATGTCAGCTTGAAAGCGAGGGATGATGCCGAGGGGCACATGACGTGCGAAAACATCGACTCACTCGAGATCGATGTCGACAGCCTACCCAACCAGTGCTCGTAAATATTACAATGCCAGTTTTTAGTTTAAAAATACTTTCGACCTAAGCCTATTTTCATTCATATTTCCCCTCCTCCACTTGGATGAATACCTCGTCCTCGGTCAAGCTATCTTTTTTTTTTAAGTTGTCAGTTTCTTTTATGCCAAAGAGGTAGATCCTCAAACACTCAAACAAGGTGAAAAAGATGCACCAGACTGGCACGAGCGCCAGCCCGACCAATATAAAAGGTATCATCACGAGAACGCTGAGCAAGTTCCCCCACAGGCTCATGCAGCTCTCGAATCTCTCTGACGAGTCGTCTCCCATCGCCGGCAGGCAGCAACAGCAGACGATCGAGCTGGCAACGGTAAGGACGGCGCTGGGTGGACCGAGCAGAACGATCTGCAGAATCGCCAGCGCCCTGCTCCTGCCAATCTCCGCCTTGCTCGGCTCGATGCTCTCGTTCATCTGCATGTTCGGACAACCGTTGACGTTCCACCACTGAAAGTGGCTCGGAAAAGTACCGCCGTCCACCTGCTTATTGCACAGCCAGCAAAAGTGGACGCCGCACTTGGTGCACTTCATCTGGTTGCAGCCGCCTGACTTCTGCACCAGAACCTTGCACTGCGGGCAGGGCTTGGAAAACTTCGCGAGGTACTCTTCGTTGAGTTTGTTCTCGATGGAGTTCATGGACTCGTACTCCGAACACGTTTTGCCCGGATGCGAGTTGCTGCGTGACGTGAGTAGAACGATATAAGTTAGTTTATTTGACTGCCGCTGACATGTGTCGCTTCACTCCCGCTCACCTGTGATAGAAGCAGAACTCCGTCTTGCAGCTGCCGCACACCATCTCCGGATTGACTATTCTCCCGTCCTCCTTCCTCCTCCCGCTCTTATTAATAATCGCCTCGTCGCACTTCGGGCACCTCCTCGAATCAACATTGTCCCTATCGAACTTGAACCTCTCATACTTCCTATAAACCTCCTCCTCCTTCCCCCCACTATTACTATTATTAACGTCCAAAATCCCCCTAACGTCCCTCTCAGCCAAACTAGCCCCGCAAACAACCTCACCACCAACACCGTCATCAGTCCTATAAAAGCACGTTAATGTTACTTGACCTTCATTGACCTCGTTTGAAACGTAACCCGCTAAACAATCTTTGCAGAAGCAGTGACCGCAGTTACTTAGGACGTAAGGCTGGTACTCTGTGTCAGATTTTTGGAGGGAGGAGTAGCATATTTGGCAGGTGTAAGTGGCGGGTTTTAAGAGACCTGCGAGGGGGTTGAGGAGGAGGTCTGAGGTGCCTCTTACGGAGTCTATTAGGGAGGCTGTGCGGAGGAGGAGGAGGCCGGGGACGGTGTTGGAAGGGGTGGAGAGGGAGGAGGAGGCGGAGGAGGCGGAGGCGGTGGAGCGGAGGGAGGAGGGGAGGGGGGCGGGGGGGGCGGAGGAACGGAGGGAACGGAAGAGGGACTGAGAGACGGAACTGAAAGTGCTAGGTGAGGAGGGGGAGAGAGGGGATTGAGGGTCTCGAGATTGGATGGTACTGGAAGGGCTTGGGATTTCAGGGGAGAAGGACATGGTACGTAGCAGTAGTAGTCGTAATGGGAGGGAAATTCCCGTTAGTTAGTTAGGGTGACGCGGTAAAGTGGTGTTGTAGGGTGGTCTTTGACGGGAATTGGAAATGTTCCAATGAAGAGGGCGACAGAAGCAAGGGAATACGCGCGCGAGGGGGATATCTGTAAGTTGTTCCTTGCACAGATCGACAAAGGGGGGGGTGAGGTGGTTGCGATCAAATAGAGGTCGCTCTTCCTCAATTTGGCAGGTGCCGGTGTCTCAAGCTCAAAGGCCTGGCAGGTCCCTTTGGTACATTTGGGAAAAGATATGGCAGGTTATCAGCCCACACAAGCCGAGAAGGTGCGCTCAATCGCTCACTTGACCGCTATCATGTATTAAAAGTCATCGCTCGTTAATAATTGTTGCAACGATTTCTTATTTAATGACAATTTGGGAGTGAAGCAAGTCGGGCACAGTTGCGCCGACGGGCGCGCCCTTTCGTTCTGCTTATAAATGCTTATAATTGCAGTTCTGCTTATAATTGCGCACTATCACGAGATGATACTTTCACATGTGTTCTTGAAGCTTCGTCAGGAAAGCTAAGGAAAGCTTCTAAGGATTGTGTTATTGCTCTCTACAGTACCGCCGCTATCTATCTCTTCTAACTCTAATCCACACTACGTTACCACACTACGTTACCACACTACGTTACGTTACACAAAAAAAACAGGGCTACTTCGCCCAACTCTTCAATGCCGCTGACGTCTCCAACACCGGCCGCATCGGCGGTTCAAGCGCCGTAACCTTCCTAACAAAGTCCGGCCTACCTCTCCCTTCCCTGAAGCAAATCTGGTCCATCTCGGATTCCGCTGGGACGCATTCCCTCGGCAGGCCGGAGTTCTGCACGGCGCTGAGGTTCATACAGATTTTGCAGGCGAATCCGCAGGAGCAGGTTAGCGTGCAGACGCTCATAGGGTACAAGGACAGGTGAGAGAAGTGAACCATGAGTTTGTGAAAATTGGCCGTTCATTTAACATTGCACGGTTCACGCTCATGACACTAACCCCCCTCCTTCCTCCTTCCAATCATCCCACAACGACTTCGTCTTACTCCGCCTTAGGCCCCTCCCCCCACCTAAATTTGACGGCATAATCCTCCCTCAACAAACGCCTCCCTCCGCCCCCTCCACCCAACAATTCAACTCCAACGGCGGATCTTTCAACAACCCCACATCCTTCAACTCCAACGGAGGAGGAAACGCCGCCCTACCGAAAAAGGATGACTACGGTATGACGCCCAGCGAGAGGAGCAGGTGAGACGAGACATTGATCCGGAGTTAGGAGTCGATTTTGTTGTTGTTCCTGTTAACGATTATTATAGCCGCCCCGCACGGTTGATTCTAACTCGATCGCTTCGCCCCTCCGCTTTCTCTACGCTCAACCCAATAGATACGACACCCTCTTCCCTACGTACTCTACGAAGAACGACGGGTACGTCTACGGAAACGAGGCCGTGAGCCTGTTCTCAAAGTCTGGCCTGGACAGGCAGGCCCTCCGCAGCATCTGGAACCTCGCTGACGAACCCGTCGACAACCGCCTCTCCAAATCGGAGTTCGCCATTGCCATGCACCTCATCGTGTGTGTCAGCAAGAAGAACCTGCCCATCCCTGAGACTCTTCCCATGAGCTTGAGGACCGTGAGGGACGATATTTCAGACTCTGGAAGCGTCGGCAGCGAGGGAAGCGGTGCCATGGCCAGCGTCAGCATGGGACTCGCGTTGCAAACGCCCAAGAAGGAAGAGCCCGCCGCCATTAAAACCGTGAGCGTCGGAGACGCCTTCAGGGACGACCTGGTCAACCAGGAGATCAAGGCGGCGCAGCAGGTCGCTCAGGCTGCTCCCGTGGCGGTCCCCGCCCCCGTCCCCGTCCCCACGCTCACCCCCGCTCCCGCCCCGGCTCCCGCCCCCGTGCCGGCTGTCGCCCCCGTTCCGGTCCCCTCGGTGGCCTCCACGTCTACGTCGTCTCAGGACGTCCACGTCATGAAGTCCCTGATAACGAAACTCCAGACCGAGAAGATTAGCCTGACGGCCAAGCTCAAGTCCATCGAATCGGACACCTCCAGCTCCTCTCAGGAGCTGTCGAGCCTCGTGAAGGAGTGCTCGAATTTGAGCGCCGAGCTCGAGGGGCTCAGGACTAGCGTGTCCACCAAATCCCTGAAGCTCGCAGCCGTCGTCACCCAGCTCGTGGAGGCTACGAAAACTCGCACCAAGCTCCTCTCCGACCTCGAGGCCGTGACCGAGGAGTCCCAGGCGCTGGAGTCCGCGTGCCAGAGCACTGCCTCCGAGCTTCTCGCCGTCAAGGTCCAGACGTCTTGCGTAGAGGTTGACATCGCCAAGGCCGAGTCCCTCGCGTCCGCCCACCAGGCCGACGTAGAGAGCCACTCCTCCGAGATCGAAATCCTCACCCGCCTCATCGAAGCCCACCGCTCCCGCATAGCCTCCCTAAACTCCGAGACGTCGAGTTTGAAATCCGACCTCGTTAAAAGCGCCGAGAACCTTGCAGCCCGCCAGGTCGACTTCGAGTCATCAATGTCAAAAATCGACTCTGCAGCTGACTCTCGCGTAAAAGTGTCGTCACAGAAGTCTGAGATGCTCAACGAGGCCGAAAGCCTTCAGACCGAGGTTGCGAACGCCGAGGTTGCCCGCTCTGAAGCCTTGAAGATGCAGGGTCTCGAAGAGCAGGAGCGTCTAAAAATGCAGCAGTGGGAGGCCGGACAGAAAGCCCGCGCAGCAGCAGAAGCCGAGGACTTAAAGAAGCAGCAAGAGGCCGAGGCCTTAGCCTTGAAACTAAAGGCGGAGGAAGAAGACAACCTCCGCAGAGAGCAGCAGAAGAGGGAGGTTGAGGCTCAGAAATTGAAGGCCCAGCAGGAGAAGGAGGCGGCGGCCAAGGCCCTAGAAATCGAGAAACAGAAGGAAATCATGAAGGCGAACTCAGAAGCGAAGCAGGAGGATCTGGGACCCGCTCCCGTTGCAGGAGGCTTCGGGGACGAAGGAGGCTTCGGAGGAGGAGGATTTGATGACGTTCCCGCACCTTCTCCTGCTCCTGCTCCCTCAGCGGGCTTCGGAGACGTTGGAGGTTTCGGAGGAGGAGGATTCGACGATGTACCCGCGCCTTCTCCTGCTCCTGCTCCTGCAGCGGGCTTCGGAGACGTTGGAGGTTTCGGAGGAGGGGGATTCGACGATGTACCAGCGCCTTCTCCTGCTCCCGCTCCCGCAGCTGGCTTCGGAGATGACGGAGGTTTCGGAGGAGGGGGATTCGACGATGTACCCGCGCCTTCTCCTACTCCTGCTCCTGCTCCTTCCCCCGCTCCCGCTCCCGCCCCCGCTCCTGCACCGGCGCCCGCTGCGGATGGTTTCGGAGACGTTGGAGGGTTCGGAGACATTGCGTCGCCTCCTGCGCCTGCTCCCACCGCCGGGTTTGGAGATGACGCAGGTTTTGGAGGAGGATTCGCAGACGAAAAGACGACCACGCCTCCGGCACCCGCACCCGCACCGGCCGCTAGCGGGTTTGGGGACGATGGAGGCTTCGGCGATACTTCAGGATTCGGAGATATCGCTTCGACGCCCATGCCCGCGCCTGCTGCTGGTTTTGGCGACGCCAGTGGATTTGGAGGAGGGTTCGACGACGTTCCTACCCCTTCCCCTTCTCCTGCTCCTGCTCCTGCTCCTGCTCCTGCTCCTGCTCCTGCTCCTGCTCCTGCTCCTGCTCCTGCTCCTGCTCCTGCACCTTCACCCGCTCCCGCTCCAGCACCCGCTGCGGGTGGGTTCGGGGACGACGGAGGCTTCGGCGATACTTCCGGCTTCGGAGATATCGCTTCGACGCCTGTGCCTGCTCCTGCCGCTGGCTTCGGTGATGCCTCAGGCTTCGGCGACTCCTCTGGTTTTGGAGACTCCTCAGGGTTCGGAGACACAACACCAACGTCGACTCCTGCGCCTGCTCCAGCCGCGCCGACGCCTTCCACCGGCTTCGGCGACTCCTCCAGCTTTGGAGACGCCTCGGGTTTCGGGGACGCCTCGGGTTTTGGAGACACAGCCCCTGCGACGACTCCCGCACCTTCTGCGAAGGCGCCCCCTTCATCGGCGGACTCCTTCGGCGGGGGCTTCGGCGACGACGCAAGCTCCTTTGGAGGCTCTAGCTTCGGCGGCGGCGGAGGCTTCGACGACGGCTTCGGGACCTCGGCTACAAAGGCCCCGGCCCCGGCAGCAGCGGCGAACGCTAACGGCTTCGGCTCGACCTCTTTTGGGGACGACAGCTCCTTCGGCGGAGGAGGAGGGGGCTTCGACGACGGTTTCGGGGCGCCGGCGGCGGGCAAAGGGGACGCCAAGGCAACAGCTAACGACGGCTTCGGCGATTCTTTTGGGGGCGGCTGGGGGAACTAAACTAAGAAGGACAAGAAGAATGCGTAGTCTATAGAAAGGGGAACACTTTTAATCATACAAATTAGCTCCATTTTAGTAGTACTTCACTTCAATCTCGACATCACAACAAGGCCGAATTGGAAGAGAATCAGGACCGATAGCGAGGTGTAACGTCGTTTTCGATACTTGCCCACGACACCTACACACAACAGCGGCCCAGATTCTACTTTATTGGGAAGTATCGTCGAAATGGTTCCAGGGTTTTGGGGACAAGCCACGCAGCCTTTCGCGGCTGTGCCATTTTATATGGCACAGCAGGACCAATAAGATTTTGGACCAGTGTGATGGACCAGTGTGATATATCCTTCCTTGCTTTCATTCTCCTTTATTCGGACCCACAAACGCAAAATGAAATTCTCTACCACTACTGTTACCTATGCTATGGTCACCATGGCGGCCGCTTCGGCGCTCCAGTGCGACCTTGATGCTTCTGCGAGGACGGATTGTGGAGAGTTGGCCTCTGATCAGACTACTTGCGAAGGTGAGGGTTCCCGCGTCGTTTCTGCTCTCGGTCCCCGCCCGCACCCCCTGACATGCCCAGAATACCCCCCGCATGTCACTTCCGACGCCCCCTCGCGCCCCCAATGACCCTAAAACACTCCTCTAACAACAACTGCACCGCGCCACAATCTTGCAACTGCACCTCACCCCCCCCCCCACAGCCTCCGGTTGCTGCTGGGACCCCCTCGACGACGGAGTCAGTGGACCCTGGTGCTTTTACTCCAAGGGCGACGAGCCCGGAAGCTGCTTCGTCTTCCAGAACAGCACTGACACTGCCCCCTTCTCCGACTCTGGTGAGTCGTTTCCCTCCCTCGCTGCAACCTCCCTTACTTGCCAACTAACTCCCCGCCCCCCCCCCTTGCAGAGGTTGCCGCCTTCCAGACCAACTTCCTCGCCAACGTTAATGTCGAGTCCGTCGGAGCCGTCGTCGCTGCCCCCGACCACGACACCCCTGGAGGAAACTACTACTACCACTGGATGCGCGATGGCGCTCTCTCCATGCGCTCCCTCTGGGCCAACCCCAACCTCGACCGCGACACTGTCTCCACCTACTTGCAGTCCTACGCAAAGTGGGTGATCGGCCGTCAGTCCGCTGTTGCCGTCCACGACGGAGTCGACGTCCGTGTCGAGCCCAAGTTTGAGATCCCTGACGGAACCGTCTTCGACGGATCTTGGTGCAGGCCCCAGAACGACGGCCCCGGTCTTCGCGCCATCACCCTCATGTTCTACGCTGAGGAATTGCTCGAGGCCGACGCCAAGGACTCCTTCGTCACCGAAAACCTGTGGACTGGTGACAGCTCCTCCCTCAACGGCGGGGCCATCAAGTTCGATTTGGACTGGGTCGTCGACGGCTGGGACAGCAACACTTGCGATCTGTGGGAGGAGGTCCAGTCCTCCGACTTCTTTTGGAACCGCGTTACCATGAAGAAGGCCATGCTCATGGGATCCACCTTTGCGACCAAGATGGGCGACGGCGCTTCCGCCTCCAAGTACGCCGAGATTGCTGCCGCCATCGACGCCAAGCTTGATTCCCACTGGCTCGGCAACTTTGTCGCCGAGGAGACCAACAGGCAGAAGGACGGCGCCGTCCTTGTCGGATTCAACAATGGCTTCGACGAGTCTGACGGCAAGTACGCCCCCACCTCCGTCGAGGTCGCCTCCACTGTCAACGTCTACAACACTGCCTTCTGCTCAGAGTACAAGATCAATACTGATGATTCCGCAAGCGAGGTCCCCGGAGTTTTGATCGGTCGCTACCCCGGTGACAACTACGCCGGAGGAAATCCCTGGGTTCTGTCCACCGCCGCCATGGCCCAGCTTCTGTACCGCGCTGCCTCCTACACTTTGAGCAACGGCGTCCCCACCGACGAGGCCCTTGAGCAGTTCTCTGCCGGCCTCAACGTTGACTTCCCCGCCGACGCCAAGGGCATCTCCCAGACTCTTGCCGCCGCGGGCGATTCCGTCATGCTTCGCCTCAAGGAGCACGTCGGTGGTGACGATGGTCACTTGGACGAGCAGATCGACAGGAACACCGGAGAGCAGATGTCGGCCAAGGATTTGACCTGGTCTTACGCCGAGGTCCTCAATGCCATGGCTGCCCGTTCCGAGTGGGAGGCAGCTTACAACTAAGCAGCAATTCGTGAGGACAAGACATGTTCATAAAGCTAGAAATATGGAGTGAGGCGGGGGGGGGGAGTGAGTGGATTGAGCGCTTGACGATAAAACGTAAATTGCCCTTCACAAAATAAAAAAATCAAAGCATTTCCATGAATATTTTTGAATTCAAAAGATCGTCACGCAGCTTTCTTGCGTCGCATCCAGAGTTTGCGCTCCGATGCTATCCCAATCCTTGGGCAGTGTGGAAAAGAAAAGGAGGAAATAGAAGCCGTAATACAAGACCCCGTATTTCGAAATTGCTCCAGCGGCCTCGTCCCCGGAGACTTGGGGAATCAAATAGGTAATTCCGAACGCGTAAGTGATAAATATCCCGCCAACGGTTTTGGCCAAAGACCGACCTAATCCTGTCATCCAATCCTCCACGACATAACCGAGCGCGCTTCCGATCAAAGCGCCAACCGCCACGTCTCCGGGAAAGTGCCTGCCCTTTGCCACCCGTGACCAGCCAACGCCACAGGCCCACGGAACGCAATAGCGGGCTCTCGGAAAGGTAATGATAGGAGCGAGGAGCCTGACGAATTTGGAGCGGCTTAGCCAAAAGGGCCAGTAGAACGCACGGAGCGAATGGCCGGAAGGGAAGGAAAACCATTCACCAGGAACACTGTGGACCTTCGATTGGGGCGCATACGTTGGCCGCGTCCGCCTGAACACCCACTTGAGAGCAGTCTCTACAAAAATACAAGTCGAAGCCGCCCCGAAACAGTCCCACATCGACTCCTCAAGACAGCCCATAGGTCTCGAAAGACCCAAACCTCGAAGCAGGAACAGGAACGAACCTATGACCGCAGGCCCACCAAACCAAACAACTTCATCGCCCGAGATGGAAAAAATATCGGCCAAAAGCTTCACATGTTTATTCTTCTGAGCTTGCATATACGCTGCGTAGCCGAGGTCTTCATCCCACTGGACTCTAAATTCAGACTCTGGTGGTCTGGTGGCGGCCTTTGCTTTTGGGGATTCCTCTGAATGAGGGGACGAGGCTGACTCCTTTGCCGGTTTGCTCGCCGATTTTGACCGGGTAATTCTGGCAGGCGATCCTGCGGGAGAATTGGCTCGTGTCGAAACCATGATTTTGTTCACCTCGAGAAAACAGGGAAATGTGACAGGGGGCTCAGCCAGGACATTGGGAGAAGGTATCTTCAGCGGCGCATATTAATTGATTGTACTAGACCGAGGTCGGATTAATCCCTTGTCCGCGCCGTTAATTAGATAACCCGACGAAACTACTTTCCATTCTCCTTCCACTTCCCTTTTTCACGGACTGAACTTTGCCTCCGAACTCCTCCCCCACCAACTCCCACTCTCTCCTTCCCCCCCCTCTAGCCTCGTCGAAATGCCGAACTCCCGATCGAACTTCCAAATACTTCAGTCCTACCCCTCCCTTCTTCCGACTCTCTTAACGTTCCTGATACATCTTCCCACCATCAACAACGGCATTGTGTGGGATGATCGGGCTGCCCTCACCCTGAACCCTGATTCCATGGCCACTCGTCCCTTCATGGAGCTGTTCAGAAACGATTTCTGGGGCCAGGATATCACGCACGACGATAGCCACAAGTCTTACAGGCCTGTTGCGATCATGAGCCTTAGGTTGAATTATTTGACGACTGGTCTCAATCCCGTTCCCATCCACCTGTGCAACATCATCATTCACACTGTGATTACATACCTGTTCACTCTCCTGACATCGCACGTGGTCAACACTCACTCGACCTACACAAAGCCTTCCACAAAGATGTACTTGATACTTGCGATAAACATACTCTTCTCGATTCACCCGGTACATACTGAACCCGTCTCTTGCATCGTCGGCCGGTCCGACCTCTTGAGCGGCCTCTTCTACTTGAGCACGATTCTGATCTACATTAGGAGCCAGTTGGCCAGTTCTTTGAAAAAAGCAGCCCTCCTCTTTTTGGCAGTACTAACCGGTTTCCTGAGCAGCATGAGCAAGGAGACGGGCGTCACCTGTTTCGGCATTCTTGTGAGCATAGAAATAATAAAGGCCCTGACCGTCTCGAAAGCGAAAGCGAAGAAATCCTCCCTTCCCCTCGACCTCAAATCCTGCGCCTACAACCTATTCCGGCACTTCAAAGCCCCCTCCGTGGCAGTGGCAACCCTAATAATGTTGGCGGCGCCCCTCCTGATATTGAAGGTTCACCTCGCTCTCCATCGGAACGCGAGCCTGTACAAGTGGTCGATCCTCGAGAACGACATATCTCTGCTCTCGAGCAAAACGCACCGAATAATGACGTACGGCTACGTCCATTTTCTCTACTTTTTCAAGCTTCTTTACCCCAAGAACTTGTGTTATGACTACGGTTGGAAATGTATAAATTCTGTCGTTTCAATTTTGGACTACAGGAACGTCATCACCGTCACATTCTACTTCTTCGTCGGAAAACTTGCGTACGAAGGCGCAACGAAGCAAAATGGAGTTTACTTGTACTCGGGGGCGTTGACCGTAGTTCCATTTCTGCCAGCTTCAAATTTGTTCTTCCCCGTTGGAACCATTCTCGGAGAGCGCCTGCTTTATTTACCCAGCATGGGCTTTTGCTTGGGCTTACCCGTCGTATTGTTTGACTTCGGGAGCTACGTGATCGCCTCCTTGCAGCTGAAGAAGAGCTCCGTCAAAGTTCTGAAGCTGGTAATTTTCGTCGGGATTGCTGTCATCGCAACAGCGTGCATCTACAAAAGCGTCTTCAGAGGGTTGGAGTGGAGGGACGAACTAACGCTTTTCCAAAGCGCCTTGACTGTATGCCCTTCGAGCTTGAAAGTGCTGAACAATTTGGCCACCGTGCTCATTAATATCGACAAGAAAAATGCCCCCGAGGCCAAGGTCCACCTGGACAAGGCAATTGGAATGCACCCGAATTACCCCTCCGCGTTGTTCAACTTGGGCCTGGTACATTATGTCATGCAGGAGGAGGAGCTTGCCGTCGAGAGGTTCGAAGCCAGCATAGCAATCATCAATTACCAGCCGAAGACCAGAGCGTACTTGGCGCAGTGCCTCCTGACCATCGCTTACAAACTCCAGAAAAACAATCAGTGGGACCTGGCGCAAGAATACTTCGGAAAGACTTTATACCAGAGTGACGCCAGCATTAATCAAGGCTGCGATTTGCCCTTGATCTTCCACGTTAGGTGCGCAGTAGGTCACGAATTGAAATTACCGGGTGCCGAGAATCTGGAATATTGCGACATTGCAATCCGCCTGAACGATGAGAGAAAGGCAAACGGCGGCGACCCCAACGAGTTCATTCTGACTGAGAACACTCACAACGCAGCAGCTTTGGTGCTGAGGAATTTGAACAGGTTCGACGAGGCGGCAGAGAGGTACCGTCTCGGCCTCATTGCGAACCCTGATTGCTTCGAGCTGCTGGTGAACGCGGGCGGACTCTATGGCGACCTGGGCTACCACGACGAGGCCATGCAGTACTACAGCAGGGCCCTGCAAATGTCGCCCGATAGCCCCGAGTTAATCACCAACATAGGCTGGCTTTTGGAACTGAAGGGTCACTTGCAGCCGGCTCGGCAGCACTACATCAAGGCGCTCGAGTTGCTGGGAGACTACCCGCACCCTCAAATTGTCAACAACCTGAAGAACGTTGAGGTCAGGATAGAGCAGCAGCACAACATGCCAATCGATGAGGTCGAGGGACCCGCAGTGGGCGGCGACGTTAGTGGCCAAGATGAACTGTAGGAGACCTGTTGAATATGAATATGTAAGAACACGATTAAAAACATCAAAATCATCAACATCTTTTACAATTATTTCCATGAAGGCATCTCCTGCTTCTGCGAAAAGCGATCTCTGTGCTTTCGGCTTATTTGCATCGAATGGGCAATCCTCTTGACGTAGGACGGGCAGTCAACGGTCTGGGGCGTGAAGGTGCAGCCCTCCATCTCTTTTTGCTCCAGCTCCTTCTTGATCTTCTGCATCCGCGCATCCTTCTTGTCGTTGGCCTCCTTCAGCCTCTTCATGTACGTGTTCGGTTCGTCGACGACCTTGATCGTCCCCTGGGCCTGCTTGTTGGCGATGGTTTGGTAAGTAGTGTTCATAGTTGGTCGGAAGCTGAACCTGCTGAGCTCCTCGCTCTCCACCTTGATCCTCAAAGCCCTCGTCTTAATCTCCCTCTCCTCTGCGTCTCCCAGGCTCATGTCCCTAGGAGTCCGCTGGGGCATGTCCGAGCTCTTCCTTAAAATGCTGGGCTGGAACGTGCACTCCACCGGGATGCTCTTCGCCTGCGCCGACAACCTATTCAACAAGGTCTCCCTCTTGCTCTCATTGCGCTCGACGCGCTGCAAAAACGTTCCCCGGTTGTTTTGGTCGTGGATCTCGCTGGACTTCTTGCTGATCTTGGGATTAAAGTTGGGGGTCTCGGCGGCCGTCAGGTTCGCCTTGTGCTCCTTCCTCTTGATCTCCAGAGCGTTCTGCCTCGACAAAAACTCATGAAAGTCTTTCCTCGCCACGTCTCGGCTCCTCTGGCTCGAGCGGAGGCCCTCCTCCTCCGCCTCCTCCGCGGCGGCCTTGCTCATTGCGAACTTGTGCTCCGGGCGGGCCAGCTTGTTCAGCCTCTCCACGACGTCTTCCTTGAGGTACTCCCGCACCTTCTGGTACTTTTTGTCCACCTCGTTGGTCTTGGGCGCAAACGACCAGCTCTTGGTTGCGGTGGAGCCGCCTCCGCCCATCCGTAGGCCCGTGCCACTGAAACCGAGCATGAGGGGGTCGAAGTTTTTGCTCAGACCCATCCCCTCGGGCTCTCTGTCCTCCGTGTACTCTCCCGGACCGGGACTGGCAAGGTCGGGGTGCGCCAACACCAGCTGCCTCCTCTCCACCGCCGCGGTGCTGGAGGTCAAGTACTTCGACGTGACCTGCTGCAACAGCTCGTCGCCATGGGTCGTTACCTGGGCCGAAAGGTCGGGGCGGAAGGTGCAGCTCTTCTTGAACTCCTCCTCCTCCTTCCTCTTGTGCTCCAGGGCTTCCCTGTTCCTCCTCTCCTCCAGCCTCTTGGTCTCGACATAGTACAGGCGCTGGACCGTCTCCTGCTCAGACACGGCCCCAGGCGTGCCGCTATCTCGCCGGACCCTCTGCGCGCTGCCCAACATATTCGCCCGCCCCTCCATCCCGCTAAGTTCGGGGTTGAAAGTGCAATCCTCCAATTCAGTATCCTGCGCCCGCTGCTTGCTCCTGCTCAGCTTGTCCTCCTTCGTCTGGGCCCACCTAGCAGCTCTTTCCTCGAAGCTCTCGTCGACCCCCTTGGGCTTCCCGTAGGAGCTAGGGAGCGACTTAATGTTGGGGGAGAAGGTGCACTCGGACATCATTTCCTCCTTGACGGCCCTCATTTGCCTGTCCTTCATCTCAACGGAAGCGCGGCGATTCATGAAGCTGGGTTCTTGAGCTAAGGTCGTGGGCTTCGAATCACGCCTGGGCATCGTCACAGTCTTCTTGGGCTTCATCTTCGACTTAGCTGAACTATTGCCACTGCTATTCATCATGTGGTTCCTCAGATTGTCTTGATAGGGATTAGGGTTCGGAGTCTCGTTCTCCCTGTCCTCCCCGGTCTCAAGATCGTTCATAGAAAGCGTCTGCCCGAGCTCTTCATTGTTGTTATTATTATTCCCGCTGCTGCTGTTGGCAGCGTCGACCATGTCACTGGCTTTGTTCATGGCATCGCTCACATGAGCGGTGAATTTGGTAGCGCTATCAATGGCAGCGTCCCTGACCCGCCTCTTCTCCGCTAAAAGGCGTTGGATAATCTGTCTCCGGTCAGGAGACGAAAGCACCTGCTCCTCTCCTGGGTTGGGCGAGAGAAGGTCGCTAGCCATCTTCATGTCAATGTCAGACACAACGGCCTTGTCCGGCGTCTCCATAACAAGACTGGCGGAGGGAGGGGGAGGAGGCACGGGTGTCGGCATAGGGGCATTGACGGTGACGGATTCGATTCGGTGGTTGGCGGAGGGTGGGGCAGCAGGGGGAGCGGAGGCACCGCCCTTGAGCTCGGCCAGCTTCGCAAACATCTCAGCTTTCGTTATCTCTCCTCGCTGGAGTTTCTCCACCAGCGACGAGATCGCCATAGACTGTGTGGGGACTGCGTTAGTACACTTTCAGGATTGCGACGTCGGGGGCTCCGGTGGAGCCTCCTGAAATTCATATCGTTGTTGGCCGTCCGCTCACCTTAGCTCTCTCAACTGTAGGAGCCATGATAATTTGAACTTGTTTTTCTATACGAGAGCGGTACGAAACGAGGTGGGTATGGGCCAACTTCTTTTTACAGCGCCTAAAATGCAACGGTTGTTAACTTTTTTTGACTGATCTCCTCTCAAAATTAAGGGGGAGGGTCTGGGAAGAAGACAACAAGACAACGGGAGTTTTGTCAACAGGCGTGGTCCTGGAACGATGTCAACTTCACCCTCCACCCAGACCTCCGCCACTGCGTCGCCCAATCCCTCCACGAGGGTCGTTGGCTTTTCAGCCCCAAGATCATCAAGGGTTAGGCGGGGCCTAAGGGTCGGTAGATCCCACTCCCCTAGGAGAGGTGAGGGAGAAGACTTAGAGCCTAGGATTCCCCAGCTCGCTCTATCGGTTGTGAGTAGCGGCACCAGTTCGCTTCACAGCGAGAGCCCACAGAGCGCGGGCCTGCACAGGGGCGGAGGAGGCGACAAGGTTGAGGAGGTAGAGGAGGCGAATACCAAGGCTGTCGGCCCCAATAGAAGTAGAATCAGTGGTAATAGGAATCGGCTAGGCTCAATATCCGACACCGAGGAAGACATCGAGGACGACATTGGCGAGGCCATGCCCGGTGGTGGGGAGAGCGGGGTGGACGGATTGGAGGAGAGCATCTTTCGTTCGTTGTACATACATTCTGACTTCTCTGCGAAGATGGCGGCGCACAAAGCTGTCGCCATGCCGAAGAGGAAAACTGGAAAGTGCAAGCACGGTCTGGACTTTGGAGTTTGCACCGAGAACGAGTGCTGCGAGATCGTGACTGCCAAGATTGTGCAGTCAGACAGGAGAATGTCGGGTAAGTAAACACAAAAACATTTGCTGTCTCCTTTTCCCTACTCGGAATGTCATTTTTACTAACACTTCTCTCATTCTCACTCGTCACGGAACTCGTTGGACTCGTAGGTAAGTACACAGGAAGAAAATTGGTCGAATACAGGATTGCGGTAGTTTTTGTCTCCTGCCAGGCTTCAGTGTGGCACAGATACAGCGGTTTCAGATCCTTCTACGAGTTTTGGGTGCAGAAGTATCCACAGCACGCAGAGCGGTTCAAAATGTTTCCTCGAAAGCACATGAACAAATGGGCGAAGTCTGTCACCGAGGAGAGGATGACGCAGCTCAACGAATTTCTGCAAGAGATTGTCAACGACCCCGTGCTTAAGAACGACGATTTGTTCAAGTCGTTCCTGTCTGTCGATGAGAACACGCGCCGTCAGTTCTACGATAGCAGCGCAACGCAGAGCCACAAGGTCGAAATTAGAGAGCTGTCGAAGGAGTTCGATGCGAAGATGCAGAAGGTCAAGGCGAAGAGGAAGTCATTAATGAAGAAGAAGGGCGACGGCGGCGGCGTCGAGGACAAAGATGTAGGAATAGAGGACACGATTTCCATGCTTAAAGAGGCAAAGGGTGAACAAGAAAAGGAAAGCCAGGTTGCGAAGAAGGAGGCAAAATAATGTAATCGTTTTATGTAAAAATTATCAAACCTACCCTAAAATACACCCTTGACGACGTCCACAAAGTGTTCTCCCTCAACTATGTTTCTCTCAAAGTCCCTGAATTTTTTAAGGATGCTTCGGCCGTCGCCCTCGAGCTCCTTCGCTTTCCTCTTGGCCTCGCGGATGACCTTCTCCGGGACGGCCGCGATCTCGGCGACCTGGATTCCGAAGGACTGGCCGCAGACGCCCTTTTCGACCTTGTAGAGGAAGACGAGGTCCTCCCCGTCCTTCATGGCCGAAACGTGCAGGTTGGTGACAGAGGGGATCGTCCTGTCCATACGCGTGAGCTCGTGGAAGTGCGTCGCGAAGAGCGTGAAGGACTTTACCTCCTTGGCGATGTACTCGCTGATGGCCCAGGCGAGGCCGTAGCCGTCGAAGGTGCTGGTGCCTCTGCCCAGCTCGTCGATGATGATGAGGCTCCTGCTGGTCGCCTTCTTGAGGATGTCGCTGGCCTCACACATCTCGGCCATGAAGGTCGATATCCCCTCGTTCTGCTTGTCCCCGGCTCCGACCCTGCACAGGATGGAGTCGACGATGTTGATGGTGCAAGAGTCGGCCGGGACGAAGCTGCCGATCTGGGCCATGGCGACGATGCTTCCTAGCCCCCTGATGTAGGTGCTCTTTCCGCCCATGTTGGGCCCGGTGATGATGGTGAATTTGCTGCTCTCGGGGGCCAGGTCGTAGTCGTTCGGGATATAGTTGTTGGTGGTGAGCTCGACGCAGGGGTGTCGGCCGTTCTGCGGCGAGGGATGCGACGAGTGAAGCGAGTGTGAATAGTGGCGTCAATATTTAGACAGAAGCTAGTAGTGTTTCTCACCTCGATTTCGATCTTGCCACCCTCCTCCAAGTCGGTGAGGGTGGGGCGGATGTAACCGGCCCCCGACATGACGGCCGCCTGGGCCATGGACTGGAGGGAGTCGAGCTCTCCAATGGCTGTGCAGGCTTCGCAGATGACGTCGAGGTACGTCTCGAGAATTTCCATGGCGTTGCTGACGACGCTAGCCTGCGCCTTCTTGTAGTCTCGAAGGTTCGAAGCGTACCCATCGCTCAGCCTCTTCAGCAACTTGGTCTCGAAGTGGACGCCGTTCTTGAGGATGGAGCAAACCCTGAAGGAGTCAATGTTGCGGAGCTTCTTCTCAGCGTTTGTGTCAGGGATGCGGAAGTAGTAGGCCCCGTTCTTGTCCTGCTCAAGGCGAACGTCAGAGAGCTTCGCGCCCGTCTCGGAGCTCCAAAGCTCCTGCGCCTCGGCGTACTCCTCCTCGATCTCGCCGGTGGTCTTGTCCATCTCCTCCTTGAGCTCTGCGAGCTCCTCTGAGAAGGAGTCGTTCACCACAAAATCCCTAGGGGCCAGTTTCATGTTAATTACTGGCGGGTGAGTGGGGAAGAAGAAGTTGAAGAGCGAAACGACGAGTTAGAATTCCATATTGCGGCGATAGCGATAACAAATAGTCTAATAATAGTCTTCTCACCTGTCTCACACAGGTTCAGCATCTGCTCGCACTGCTCGGAGCACTCCTCAAGCGTAGTCTTGTACTTCTCCAGCGCCGGCATGCCAAGAAGCCCAGCCACCGTCTTGACCCCGCGAACGAACACGTAAAGGTCGTACATTTCCTTCAGGCCACCCTTGCTCTTGCCTTTGACCTTGTTCAGGACCTTCTCGACGTCGCCGCAGACGCTCTTCAGGCCGACACGGAGGGAGGAGAGGCCCTCGTCCTCCTCCACGAACCCTGCGACGATGTCCTGCCTGCCCTCGATCTGCTTAAGATCCGTCAGCGGCGCCCCGCACCACTCGGTAAGGCGCTTCTTCCCGAGGGTAGTCACAGTCCGGTTCAAGACGCTGAACACTGAATCATTGCTGGAGCGCTGGTTGGCGGCGTGAGGAGGAAGGAGATTTATCGCGGCCAGGGCGATAGAGTCGAGCTGAACGGGCATGGCTGTGGGTGCGGTTTGCGGAAGGATGGGGAGGAGAGCGTTAGTATTTCGATCCCATCTTCCCCCCCTCCCTCCGAATCGAGAGATGAGGATCTGTTTGAATTATATACGTGGCTCCATAGGATAAAAATACACAGTCCAAGCCATTGATGGTGTAAATAATCGGAATCAGTTAAGAGACGCTCCGAACTTACTTTTGGCTTCGTCTCAGATCCCAGGCAAATATTGCAAATAGGAATTCCCTTGGCTTTGCTTCTTATCTTCTATACGCGAAGCAAAAGAAGCTAGACGAGACTAAGGTTAAAGCAAAAACCAAAAGGACTCAATTAACAACCTAGTCCCCAGATCTCCACCTTAAAACAACTCTCTTTCCACGAGCAACAGCTCTAAAACCTTGGATGTCGAATTTCAAGCTCCCTTCCGCCGATGCCGTCATGTCGTCGATAAGCAAGGGCATGGAGAAGGTAGGGGAGAAGGTTGAGGCGTTGACCCCTAAGAATAAGTCCCAAGGGGAGAATTTTGTCGATAAAAAGGTGAAGGACGATAGTAGCGCAGGCGTTGGGGCCAAAGTAGGAAGGTGAGAGATGGATTACACGAGATGGATTTAATTCCCCTAACCCTAACCCCCCCACAGTCTCGCTGCAGGGAAGGAAACCCTGGCCGAGATCCAGGCCCGCATCGACGCGAAGAAGGCCCAAGGCGCGATAGTCCCCGCCACTCCCACCGGCCCCTCCTCCCTCCCCGTCCTCTCCCTGATCCGTGGTTCCCGCTGCCCCAAGTGCTCCGAGCGCGCTTACCTCTCCGCCAGGAAGACAGGAAGGCACCCACCCATCCGTGGCCTCAACAGCACTTGGATGACCCCGAACCTCATGGCGTCCAACAGACCGTCCAACCGCCTGATAGAGGAGTACAGGATAACGGAGCAGTGCGAGAAGCAGAATGTTACGTTGATAGTTAACTTGTGCGAGCCTGGGGAGCACCCGTACTGCGGAGGTGAGAAAGCTGGAAATGCCTTTCGATTGGTTTTTGATACGCGCAATCCAGTCGCGCTGATCACACTGTCACAGCCGCGGTGGTTCTTCTAACACATCGCTTCGCTCCCCCCCCCCCCCCCCCCCCCCCCCCCCCCCCCCCCCCCCC
>BRXX01000357.1:52109-72364 GCA_030267905.1 Triparma verrucosa
CCCCCCCTCCCCCCCTCCCCCCCCAACAAAACAGACGGGAATTTGAGCACCAACGGCCATCCTTACGATTTTGACCTCTTCAGCAATGCCGGCGTGAGTGTGGTGAACTTCGGTTGGCCTGACATGAGCTTCCCCAGCTTCCGCTACATGCTGTCGATCTGCAAGGTCATCATGGGCCACACCCGCAGGGGCGGGAAAGCCCTCGTTCACTGCCATGCAGGTTTCGGACGGACTGGAGTCGTCATTGCCTGCGTTATGATGTGCGAGGACTTCCAGCTTAACCCGTATAGGGCGATTGATTACATTAGAGGGAAGAGGAACGGAAGCATCCAGACCATGGGGCAACAGCGTTTCTTGGTCGAATTCAAGGAGGTCGTCAGTCAAGTGAGGAGGGTCTTTGGAGAAAAAAATTTGAAGGTTGGAAGCTTGGGTCACGACTACCTCGAACAGAGGTTGGACGAATTGAAAAACTACGAGGAGAACGTGGCGGACCAACAACAAATTTCCTCCTCGGCGCCTTCCTCGCCAACCCGCTCGGAAAGCATCGACGACGACGACGACGTCGGCGCCGCGTCCCCCAGGCAGCCCACCACGCCCACACCGAAAGCTGGAGCGATCACCCTTGAAGCGCCCCCCCCGTCAGAGCTGGATCCGCTTAAGAAGTTCCTCGGCCGCTTCTCCCGTCGCGCTTCCATAGAGATGGAACTTAGAACTTCTAAGGGCAGCCGCCACACTCTCCTCATCGACGGTGCCCACCACAAAACAGCCGCCTCCTCCTCCTCCTCCGCAGCAGCCCCCACACAAGTCGGAAGCTGCGTCACCTTGAAGGAGGCGATGGCCCGGCAGGACTTCTTCAGCCACGACGAAGAGGAAAAGGAACCCGAGATCGTGACAAAACTTTGCAAGATCATGATGCAGTACGCCAGGAGCAACCCAGTCTCCGTATCAACAGCATTTGTTGGTGTCAACGCTTCAGGTTGGCCCGGAAGGAGCTATAACGTAGAGTGGGAAGGGGCTTTCGAGAAGGTATACCCTTCGCTGAAAAGGGAGGAGGCTGGAACGACCGCGAACGCCTTCTCCAACATGCTGTCGGCCGGGGTTGGGGACGAGAGAAATCTCAACTTGGACCTTGAGGAGAAGAAAGATCAGGACGAAACTCCGCGCGACGAATTTGAGGAGCCAGTCTTCCTGCCCCCCAAATGGGGCGTCTTCGACGAGGAGCGGATGGAAGACATAAAGACCAGGGTGAACGAGGGCGATTGGCGGACCCTGGAGCACCTGGAGGAAGCAAGCGACAACGTCGAGTTCGACATTGATCCCAGAATCCCCGCGCAACTGCTGCTCGATTTTCTCTCCTCCCTCTCTGAGCCCATCATCGACCTCGAATCTACTACGCTTGTCTGGGCGTACAACACCGACCACCGTCTCGACGTTGACGAGGATTCACCCATGCCACCCCTGACCGAGGCCAACGTCAACAAAAAACAGAAGCGCTCCAGGTGGACCGTCAAGAGGGCGTCGTTCGTCAACGAGCTCATCAAGGTCGAGCGCAAATCGTACTCCGACAACGTCAAAGTGCTTAAGAAGAAAGGTGGTAAAGTCAACAAGACCGTCAAGGCCCAGGAGAAGGTTCCGATGGACCCGGAGGCTGCCATGCGGATCTTAGTTTCGTTTGTTCAGTGCCCTTACGCTCGTTGCGTCGTCCAGTCGATTCTCAGAGTCCTGTCGAAATGCAAATCTGTGACTCCGGAGAATGTCTGGAAGAGGGCTTGCATCCGAGTGGGCCTTGCCCTCACACAATTTACTTTCAAGGCCGACACCATCAAGGGGGGTTCGGTGCTCATGGGGCGTGACTTGGTGGAGCTCGGCCTCGAAGAGTTCCCGGACATTGTCAAGGTTTCGAGAAGAGAAGCGGAGCACGCCGCCGGGGCGGACTTTGGAGGCGGCATCGATGATTCTAACGTCGATGACGAGCAAGGGCGCACCTTTCCGGGGCAGGTCAGCCAGGCAGAGAAGGCGAGGCTCGAAGAGAGGGCTGCCCATGAACTTGACTTGTCGCCCATTGAGGTTGATAGCGTCAAGGCCGTCGCTGATTACGCCGTGTTGCTCGGAAGGTTCGTCGAGTCGCTCTGTCACATTTACAACAGTGCCGGTCTGAACCTGCGAGTCAAGCAGACACCCGAGCAAGAGAAGAAGCTGAGCAGAATTATTCGCGCCAAGGGTTATTTTGACCTTCAGAGCCTCACCTGGGTCGCCATCGAGGGGTTTTCGGGGCTCTGGGACGAGCAGCGCCTAGACAGCGCCGGGCCTCAGCACGAGGGAGGAGACATGAAATTTTCGTCCAAAAACGTGGTGGCCACAATGAAGGCGGCGGAAATTAAGGACCCGGACAAGCCTCAATTTTCGGCTTCGACGCCGATGGACTTCCAGTCGCTCATTTACAAGGAGATGGCGAAAAAGAAGGAAGGCGAGGACAATGCCCTCGCCAACAGCGTCAAGGGAGACTTTACCTCAGACAACATCAACCTCATCAGAGAGAACGGCGGCTGCGAATACCTCTACAAGAGCTACATGGTCGACGTGAGCGAACAACGGAGGAAGGAATCTGGCTACTTCAGGGAAATAAATCTCCGAGCGAGGTACCTTATGTGGCTCCGAGAGGGTAAGGGAGAATGGATAGACGTATCTGAGCAGCTAGGATCGCCCTCGAAAAAGAAGAAACTCGACAACTACACATTTGGCGAAGTCGAGGTGGACATGAAGAACGCCGACAAGGTCTTCGGCGCCATTGAAAGTCCCAAGAAGAAAAAGACGAAGAAGAAGAAGAAGAAAGCCGGGGCGGAAGGAGAGGCACCCGTAACCCCGACGCCCCCGGAGAAGCCAAAACTTGAAATCAGTACCGAAAACGCGCAGGAGGAACAAAAGGTTATGCAGTCCCCCCTTGTGGCACGTCTCTCTCAAAAAATAAATACATAAAATAGAAGCCACGACAACAGTTTCATTAAATGTGCATCATGTGTTTTATAATTTTTGTCGTCGTGTGTGTATTTCGGTGTTGTAGTAGTAGTAGTAGTAGTAGTAGTTGTTGTTGTGTGCGTGTTATTGTGTTATAATTTAAAAGAAACCCAAGCTCTGCAATTGCTTCTCCAGTCTCTTTCTCAGGTATCCCTTATCGTGGCCAATCAGCCACCCCTCTCCATTCTCGAATCCTACGAAAATTAAACTCTCTTCGCTGCCCTTGACACCGTCAGTGACTAGGGCCGCCTCGTTCGCCGGATTCAGGGCAGGGCTACTGTAGCTGTTGCGCAGGATTCTGATGCAAGTGACGACGTTCTTGCAAGAAATGTAGCCTCGAGTGTTGCGCACGTTTGGTAGAGTTGGCAGCATATTCAGTGTGCTGCTGTCCAAAAACAATATCCTGTTGCCCTCTCCGCTTCCGCTGGCGGGGCGGGTGTCCCCTCCGACGATCAAGCAGCGTCCGTCGACGCTCATCTCAAAGGCCAACAGGTCCCCAAGGTCGTCTCTTCTAGACAGCAACTTTCCGTTGATCGTAAAGCACGAAAGAACCTTATGTACCCGCGAGTACGTCAAGATCAACCCTCGCCTCGTCACTTCTATCCAAGTTATGCTCGAATTGACCTGCTTGCTATCGCCACCGCCGCCGTAGTCAACTTCATTTAGGTTTGGGTTATCGTTACAATCGATCGTTCTGACATATTTTCCTTTGCTCAGGGTGTGGACTATGATGTTGCCGTCTTCGCTACCAGACACACAAATATCGAGGGACGGCTCGGTGGTCAAGTAATTGATCTTTTCGGTGTGGCCGTACAGGGTGTACAGGGGAGTTGAGGGAAGAAGATTAGTCGGAAGGAGGGGGAAGATAGAGATGGTGCAGTCCTTCGACCCCGTCAGCAAATAGGGGGTCAGGTGAACGTGAGTAAGGTGCAGGCAGGTCACTATGTCCTTGTGGTGGAGTAGGGTTTGGATCATGCTACCGCGCTCTAGCGCGTAGACCAACACGGCAGAGTCGGTGTGGTTGCAAGTGTAGAGGGTCGGAGGCCCGACCTTGGCCAAGGCGAAGTGCTGGGGCTCCGTCGCTCCAGTCAAATTCATGTCTCTCCCGCCGACCCCCGTTTCCTCCCCTCCGACCATTCCCAGCCGGTTCTTGCCCGCGAACTGCCCAGTTCCGTTCCCGGCGAAGCCCACGCCTTCCTTCTTCCCTCCCGCGAACTTGGCGTCATGCAGGAACCTAAATGGATTCTCGATGTCCTCCTCCGTGTGAATCAGAGTGTTGAACGACGGGATGCTGCCCGGAGCGACGGTTATGAGACTGTCCCAGTCCTGCCTGGAGAACGTTCCAATGATCGGGCCAGGGTTCAGCTTTCCTAACTCCCACGTGTTGATCTTGTTGGGTCTCGCCTCCTCACTCTTCTTCTTGGATTGGCTGTAGCCCGTAAACGGCTCGGGCTGGCTCGCAAGGGGCCAGACAACGCCCTCGGAGCCTTCCTCGGCAGCCTTCCTCGAAATTCTCGGTGGGTGGGGCTGAGAGAAAAGCAGGCTCGGCGCCGACCCGAAGTTCTCAATTTGCTTTACGTAAGTGTCGTAGAGGTTCGGGTCCTCCACCTTCATCCGTCCCAAGTCGACGGCGTCGGTGTAAGTCAAGTGGAAGAAAACATTGCAGCTCTCGACCGCCCCCTGCCCCCCATTCGGAATGGTCGGAGGGCGGCTGTTGTTTCCGAAGACCAGATCGATCCAGTTGTGCAGATTCGCAGAAACGTGATCGCTCTCCAAGGCAGACCTGTTGATCCTTACGAAGTCCTCAGGCGTCTTTGCCCAAGCTGGCAGCGTAATGTCGTTGATGGCCTCACCGCTCTGCGTCTTCCCCAAGTCAAGCCCGTTGCTGTTGCGCAAAAAGTCGGGCAGATAGAAGAACTCGGGAATGACTTCTTTCACGTCTCCCTGGACGCCTTGGCAGCTTCTGTACGTTTCCTCTATGCTCCTGAACAGGCGATCGGGCTTATCGAAGCGCCCGTTCTGCAGATGAATGTGCATGCTAGTGAACGGCTCTAGCCTCATCAGGTACCAGATGACGAAGGCGGGGGCACTGTAGTGAGTGCCGTGGTGGAAGGGCGGCAGCGCGTCCCTGGCGTCGAGCTCGTCGGGGTTGTAGCAGCTCGCGAGTCCTTCGTATCGCTCTCTCGCTATTTCCCTCCTCTCCTCCGTTTGGGCGCCCATGGGCCACTTGAAGTCTCGGTAATTGGCCGGGTCGTTGAGGTCCAAATTGTCGCTGGTGTAGTTGGAAAGCACCCAAGGAAAAACGGGGTACTGGGTCAAGTCGCCCATGCTGCGACCGGCGATGTCGTTCAGAGCGAGCAAGTAGTCGAAGTTGGTTATGCTGCGCTGTGTCCAAGCCTTCGTGACCAGCTTCTTGTTGAAGCTCGTCTTCGTCTTGAGCAGAACCTGCATCGGTTTCATTCCCAGGAAGGGCTTGAGGCCCTTGGGTTTGAACACGTTCCTCAAGACCCTGTGGAATTCCTTGCAGCTCTTCGCACTTTCGAAGGCGAAAATCAATCTCGTGCAGTCCGCGAAAGCGAGCTCCAAGCTAATTGGCTGCTGCATGTACCTTCTGAACCTAATGCTTTGGAGAAGCTTGACGTTGAAGGAGACGCTCTCGTTGGGTTCCGTGACCCACGCCCAGCTCGCAGTATCGCCCCTCACGTCCACGATCTGGTCTCTCTGCAGGCTCTTGTCCGCCATGATGAAGTTGATAACGTCCTTCTTTCCCTCCCTCTTGACCTCAATGTCGCCCAAAGTTCTCGTCGTAGTTGACACCAAATAGCTGTTCTTGAACGTGTAGCTCATGGCGTTGGCCCCCCTCCCCTCAGCCGCGCTCCCCTCTTTGCTGCTGTCTATCGTGCTCGCAATTCCCTTTCCTTGGACGCTTTCGTCGTCAAATCCAGCGCCGACGCTCGTTTCATCGTAGTCTTCGCCACCCAACACCATGGTAGCCCTCCTCTGGTACTTTCTCAAATCGTTCATCAGGCCCTGCCTGCCGAAGTCCTTCCCAACTTCAGCCTCTCCGGGAACGAGACCGGCGCCGCCACCCCCCTTTCGGCCCCGGGTCAGCTGACTCGCCACCCTGTGCGTCGTTCCTCTCAAGTTTCTCTTAAACTTAAGCCTCAGCCCCCTTTCATCCCTGCTCTCGTCCATGATCCAAAAGCTGCGCTCTTCGGCCTTCTGCTGCTTGCCCCAGGGCCCCCTTTCACTAGCCATCTCCTCCAGAATCCCCTGCCAGCGTTGCCTCGCCTTGCTGCTCTTCATCGATTTCCTGCTCGTGTACTCCACGAGCCTCTTCTCGTTCTTCACCCTCAGGCCGAAAACCTTGCTCCTGATGTCGTCCTCAATCTCTTGAGCCCTGTACATAGCGATCTCGTTGACAGCGTTCATTTTCTTTCGCATTGCCGTCGTGACTTGGTCGCTCAGGCCCAAGTCGTCGAGCCTGCTCAGAACGGCCTCGTCCTCCTGTCGCAAACTAAAGGCCAAGTTCTCAGCAAACGCCTTGTCCCATTGGGCCCAATCCAGCAGGTCACTATCCACGCACAGTCCGGCCGCGATGGCCAGCAGCGTGGGATCGTTGCTTAGCTGGCTTAACTGCTGCCCATTCGACGGGTCTTCTGTTGAGTTCATCTTGACGTCCTCCACGGAATCCAGGTCGCTGATCTCACCGGCGCTGGTGGTACTAACACCACCTTCGCTAAAACCAGATTCACTGAAGCCGGACTCGCTCCTGTCCCTTATGAAACTGTTGAGAGGCTTTGCCTTGAGCGGGACGTTGAGGGACAAGTTTTCCCATAGCAAGTAGCTGTTACTCGAGCACAGGTCGTACACCAATTGGGTAAGGTCTTCCACTGGGAAGCAAAATTCTTCGAAAAGGCGCCGCAGGGGCTGGCTGCCTCCTGAGCTGCTCCTGCTTCCTCGCCCTCCCGCCCACTCTCGCCGCAAGAGGTCAACCAGCCGGACGCAGACGAAGACCGCCTCTTCACTCCTACCCTTCTTTTCGTCGAGCATGCTCCTCAAGTTGTAGATCGTCCGCTTGATAATCTCCTTGTTCGGAATGAACTTGGGCTGGGTCTGCGGCTTCTTGCTCACAGTCGAATCCTGGGTGTCGAAGCTGTCGTTGGGCCCAGGTTCTGCCTCCAGACTTCCGCCGTTGAGGCTCCCTTCCGAGTTCATGCCGTCGTCTATGACGTACAGCTGCTCTAGGCTTATGACGAGCGCCCTCAGCAAGCCCCTGATGTCCGTCAATATGTCGCCTCCTCCGGGACTCTCGCACTCCCCAATGAGCTCGACCAAATTGTTCACCAGCCTGAATTGACTCAAGAGAGTCAGATGCTGCGATGCAAGGCGCCCGTTCATCATGCCGTCGCTGCCTCCTTGCCCTACTTGATGAGGGATCAAAATGAATTCAAGCGCAATGCTCATAAAGTCGAACAGCGCCCTGTCGCTCGGAATGACTCTGCCCTTCTTCTTCCCTGCCTTGCCTTTCCCAAACAATCCGCCGGTAGTGTCGTTGCTTCCTCTCGGCGTCGACTCGCCGGATGTTCCAGTGCTGGAATACAAATTCACGTCAAACTTGAGCTCGAGCAAAGCTTCTGCAATCATGCTCAGCAAAACCATGCCGTGCTCCTTGCCTCTTTCCAGCCGTCCGTGCATCGACTCAACCCTGACGAGGCTCATTGTGTCCTTGAGGATCGTCAAGCTGTCAAGAACCACCTTTTGTCGTGTCGAACATATTAAACTAACATGGATCTCGCAGAGAGTTCTCAACGCCAACTCCAGCACTTGCGTACTTCCTCCCAAGAGCTTGAGTAAACCCTGCTGCCATCCCAGCACGCTGACGAGCTTCAAGCAGTTCTCGTGGCACTCGACGACGTATAAGAGGTTTCCGAGCGTCTCTATCTGAAGCCATTCCGGAATGGAACTGCCTCCCAGGTATTCAAGAGCAGCAACGAACGCAACGCCCTCCCTGACCACCCTCTTGTTGGGAGCTCCATCCAGGTCGATGTCAGGCGACACGTAAAACGTTATGTACCAGGCGTAAAATTCGTGGAAAGTGATGTAGTGCCCCCCGTTTTTTGGGAGGCGAAGAAAATTCTCGCAAGCCTCAGCGTCCTCGAAGGCGTCACTCGTCAACCTCATCGTTGTCGTGCTGTTGGTCCGTCCCTTGATGTCGTTCTCCAGCTCTTTCAACAGATCTACGAGCCTCTCCTGAGAAATCCTGCCACCGTGACTGTTTCCGCCAGTGGCGGAGTCGAAAGCCTGCTTGCACCGCGTTGCGGCATTATTCTCGTATCCAAGCGCATCAAAGTTGACAACACAATTGTTGAAGAAAGCGTGCGTGGGGTGCTTAAACATTGCCGAGGTCAAACACTTGAGGATGATCTCTGGGGAGGGCTTGTCAGGCGGCAATAGTTCGATTGAGTTTGAGTCGACAACGCCTTCAAACATTTCCTCGTTGTAGGAGAGTTTGCTCTTGATCCAGTTGAGAAGAGCTGGAACACAGGTTGAGAAGTTCCCTGTGTCCAGGCCGGACGAGCCGCTCTGCAAGCTCATGACCCCGTCTTCCTTCGAATTATGGCTCTTGGTGCTGCTTTGCTCCAGACCCCAGCTGCCCGCCATATTCTCATTGTACAAACCACCCTTCGGTCGGGTTGGGCTGTGGGCGCTTACGCTGCTGGTCTCACTTCCTGTAGTGCCGTTACTGGGCCCGTTGCTTGGGGGCGCGTTGGGATTGTAAAAATTCTGGGTAGGCGTCGTCTGAGGGGCCCAGCTATCGAGGGCCTCTCTCGCCCCCCCCCCGCTCCCACTGGCACCCAGTTCAATTGTGCGGCTGCTTAGGGATCGCATCAGCGTCGGAGGCGGGACGTAAATGTTGAAGCCAGCAAGGGCCTTCGAGCTCTGAGACGACCTCTGCACCCTTGGCGGGTAAACCGTCTCGGGATCGATGTAGTACACGTGAAGCACCTGCACCACAATGGCGACCGCGTAGTTTTGTATGGTGCCAGACCCGTGATCAATCTGGGAGACGAGGGCCTGGAAGCCAGCAGTTCGGAGACACCTGACGAAGCTGATCTGCTGCCTCTCATTGAACAAGATGCGTAAGACGAGCTCTAGCATTTGAACTCGAGTGGAATCGTCTTGGATGTTGGTCTGGACCAAGCTGTTGACAATGGCCTCTGTTTCCTTCGCGTCGATCAATTTGGCGTCGCCGCCAGTGCCCAGAAGGGCATGGATGACAGAGAACAAGCACTTTCTGATCTTCGCAAGGTCTTCGCCTTCGGCCCTCCTTCCAATGACCCCTCCGGTGGCGACGTGGAGTTTTGTCTTCTCCGTGTACACCTTGTCCAGCTTTGGCCAGTTGCCCTGCGAAGTCGGAGGGTAGTACCAAAAGTGAAACACGAGCGAGTCAAGAAGGGTGTGAACGCCAATGCTGTTTCTCATCACCGCCCCGAATTTGCTCCCCTCGTTCAGAACAGCCATCTTCGTTCGGTTGAGTAGATGCATCTGCACGTCAGTCTCGGCGAAGACCCACAGGTTAAAGTTGGCGATGAGGTCCATAACAACGGACTCGTGAAGCACCGGGTGCTCCGTGACCTCGGACTCAAGAACGAACACGGCGTCGACCAACTGATGCGTCATGTGGCGAGGGTCAAGGTTCTTTAGCAGGTAGCTCACGATGCCGAAGCCGCCGTGGCTGCGCATCGTCGCACGACAAGACTCAGATTTCGACACCAGGTCGGTTACGAGCTTCAACAGGCTCACGCTCAGATTCTGATTGTGCTCGTACGCAATATCAGATCCGGCCAGCTTGACGGGAAGGTCAAGCTGAGCAAAAATTGGCATTACAGTGTCCAGCCCCCCCATGCAGCTGAGGGCGTCGGCAAAGTTCAAACGCGTTGCGACACGCGTGCCGCGCAGGTGTCTGACCAAGCCCCGCTTGTCTGAAATATCCTCCTCAGAAGACGAATTGACGAAGACGCTGAGGGCAAGCTTGCTGCCCCAAATCGAGGCGTGCTCAACGGTTTTCTGTCTGCAGAGCACCTCAATCTGCTCCGCTGCGATGGCAAATGAGATGCCAAAGATTAGGCCAGAGGCTCCGGAAAACAGATGAGCCTCTCCTCCAGCAAAAAATTCGCCCCGAACGTTGCCACCTTTGGCGAAGCTCGGCGCTGGAACCTTGATCTTACTAGTCTGCGACCGCTTGGTTCCCATTTCAACCAGAACTAGCGTCATCTTGCTGCCACCGTTCAGTCCGGAGGTGAGGCTGCTCGAAATTGCGTGGGAAATGCCGAGCCTGTACCATTTTCCCTGTGCGAGGTCCACACCTTGGAAGAGGGAAGTTTCAACATTGCCGCTCCTTCTGACTGTTACACTTATTCCAACATGACCTCCCTTCACCTTTTCGAACGAGACCTTCACACTGCCCTTCTCGTCTTCGAAGAAGAAGAGGTTGCAGGGAAGGGCCGCTCCAATGTCCATTCTGAAGCCGAAGCAGAAGGAGTAGCCAGCATTGAAGACAGCCTGTGGGAGGGAAGGCACGGCGAAGCCGGAAGCAATGCCGTCTAGAAGGAAGTAGCGATTGGGATCTTGCGTCAGCGGGATCATCCCCCCCATCGCACAAAGGACGTCCTCAAGGTGTTCGCTGCGGCACTCTCCAGTCGTTGAATTATTGAAGGTGCTGGTGGGCTGCATCAAGCGGAAGACCTTCTTGACCTGGCTCACTGTAATGTAGAAGCTTCCGATCTCCTGAAGAATTTGTCTGGCGAAAATCTTGGCCTCGGCTGGAAGGCCATCGAACGTTTCGAGGACGAAGAGGATCAGGGGAGAAGAGTTCTGAGTGCATATGGTCTTGTTGACGACGGACGCCCGTCCAGTGAAAAGGGAGGCAATCAACTTCAGGGTCAGGGCCTTGTTGGCGTTCGAGTAGGACGCGAAATTTTCAAAGAGCAGGGGAAGAACGTCCGGGTGATGTATCGCCGACGGACGCGTGGGCGAGAAGGAGAGGTCGCCACCGTTCATAAGACAGAATATTGCCTCGATAACGGTGCTGTCCATCTTGGATTTCGTTGCCGTGCGTATTACAATCAAGACGTGAGGTGACATCTTGACGTACTTCTCTGAAAGCGTTTGTTCTTCATTTATGCTGAACGGAATGCGTTCGTGGTGTGTGCAGGTGAGGGTCTTCCCGTAGATGGATCCAAGGGCCTGGATAAGTTTGGCGACGACAGTGGACGAGAGGTTGGCGTTCTTGTTGAGCATGATTGCGACCTTTTCGTGATGGCCCAGGTTTATGAGCAAAAACCGGAGGAAGGAGAACCCGAGAGGAGAAAAGCACGAGAGTAAATTGAGGGACGTGTGGACGAAGTCTGTGGTCTTGGGGGACAAGAAGTGGTCCAGGGAAGCAAATATCCTGTCGTAAATCGTTCTCAGCATGTCTAGGTAGACGCGGGCTTCGCAATAAGGCTGTGTGCAGCAGCAGAGAGACGACTCAACCGTCTTCCCGCAAACTTCTTCGAGGAGGGTCGACTTCGTCTCGGCGCCATTCTTCGTCTCATCCTCCATGAAGAGAGCGCACGCGACAGAGGCGTGCCGGGTGATGACGCTCAGGACAAGGAAGGCGTCGTCAACGGTGTCGATATTCTTCTGGAGATGAAAGAGAGTGTCGAGGAGGTTCAATGATCCTGAGCCTGAGCCCCCTCCATGCGTGCGAGACCCTTGAGTGGGAGGGCTTGAGCCGCTTCCAGAGTATCTCGAGTACACCCGCGAATTTCTACCGGAGGAGTTGGCCGAGGACATCCTCTCCCCCCACTCGTCAACCATTGGGTCGTCAAAGTATTGGGACTTCTCTTGTTTGCTGAGCATGACGTTCTTGAAGTCACAGGACGAATCTACGCCCGGACGAATCGCGAGGCGGGTGAGGGTCTTGAAGACAGGGTTGGGAATGAGCGGGTCAAGGTTCTTAGATTCTTCCTTGATGATGTTCGTGAGCCACTTGCACCAGCGAGAGCAGCATTTCACTGCGTCCTTGTTCTCCTTCTTGCCGTCGTCCTGGCTTCTGACCCAGGCCGAAACAAAGCTGCAACGAGCGAAGCAAGAGGATCGAAGTGAAAAAAAGAGGAGTGACGCGACGAGTAAGAATTGTGTGAATGGTATAAACAACGAATTCTCTAGATTCCCTGCTCACCCCTCGAAGTTTCTCACCTCGCTCCCTCCTCAACTCCCAACCAGATTATTCGACATTTTTCGCCCGAATTGATGCCCTGCCAGAGGTCTGAGACGAGCTCAAGGACGGGCAGGATGGCGCAACTGTCCCGGTGGACAGGATACGTGAGGAGCGTGGCCTCCTGGTCCCAGGTGGCGTTGGGATTTTGCTTTTCAATTTTCCTGAACAAGTCGCAAACGGTGGGGCAGACGGCGTCATCAGATACCCAAGGTATTATGTCTCCGACGAAGAGCAACTCGGACCTCGCCGAGGAGAGAAAGAAAGGCTTCTCGGCCAGGGTAGAGAGCAGGTTGAGGATCCTCATTTTATCTTCACCCGTTTGAGCAGCCTTTGACATGGTCTTGGCCATGGTGACGAGCTGTCTCATAGTTGACTCGGCGAAGTCGAATGCCCGGACGGCCCTTTCGACGGTCTTCCAGTCTAAACCGGGCAGGTTGATGATGAGCTCGAGCTGATAGAGAGGCAACTGAGGGTCCGTCGTTGTCAGGACACAAGCGGCAGCCCGAGCTAGGGAAATGGAGTCGTGCTGATGTTTTTCAACGAGGTTAGACAGCTCACTAACCCACGGAGAAAAGCAGGACCCGTCGACCAGGCCATCTTCATCGCCGGCATTCTGCCGGACCACTTCGTAGACGATATTCACAGATTCGGTGGAGGGGGCAGTGGAGACGGTGCTGATGAAAGGAAGGAGGAGCTGAGGGTTTGAACGGTAGTAGTAGCGCACCCAGGGTGCGGAGCTCAGGATTTCCTTCACGGCGGTTGGCGATCCACAGGCCGGGAGGGAGTCTGGACGATCGTGGTGTGTTGTGTGTGGTGAGAGTGGGGGGCGGTTTAGGGGGGTAGGCGTGATGTTGGTGTTGGAGGTGACGACTAGGTGACAACTCACCAACTAAGAACTTCGGCAGCATGATTTCACCTCCGCTGCTCGTCTCCTGATCCAAGTAGGCGTTCACAATGTTCTTCAAGTTTCCGAAGTCCCGGTTCTTCGCCGCCTGCTCGCTGGCAACGGCGAACTCCGCCCTCTGCCCGGCGGTGTCAGTTGGAGAGAAATAGAAGGGGGGAGGAGTGCGGGGGGGACGGGGGCTAGACTTGCGGAACGGAAACGGAGAATTCGGAGTCTGAGGCGAGGGAGAACGGGAAACCAATGGGCCGCGAGGGAGGGAAGGGGAACTGCAGGGGTCGGGGTGGCGCGGGTGTGAGGAGGGGGGGCAAGGGAGGGGTGAGAAGACAACACAGAAGGTTGGAAGGGGATATGGGGTAATGGGTAGGTTCTAAGTCGAGTAAAGCCGGGGGCGGCGGTATTCGGCGGGCAAGAAAGAAGGCTGACGACAATGGTATTAAGGTTATTGCTGTGATAGTACTATTTGGAAGGCCTTTTGGGTCTAGAAGGGCCCGTCGAGGCCAAGTATCGGACAACAGGGCGGGACACATACCTTGTCCGTGAATCAGAGTCCGAGCCGTTTTTCCCATTCGGTCCCAACTTAGCAAAATTCTTGAACAATTCGGTGATGGACGATTTTCGTGTCGTCATATTTGGGATGATGAGCGAGGCGAGGATTGAGTATCAATTTTCTGAGCATAATTTTGCTCCTGACAGTTTTGTTGAAGGCTTGAGAATGTCGCAGTTGAAGCCCCGAACTAATTTAGCGCCCATCAAAATCCCAGGGGATGCGAAGATAGTCCCTGAATCGGAATCCGATTTGTCGCAAGAGGTGGTGGACGGAATCCCCACTCCCTCCCATTCTAAAAAACAGCCCGAAGTGGGAGGGAACACATTCGATGTAGACACGCAGGTGATCGTTCCTCCGGTGACATCGACTCAGCGTTGGATTCGGCGCAGACTTGGACTAGGTAAGAAGCTTTGGACAAAGACGATCCCTTATACTAATACAGTTCTAACTCAACTCCCTCCGCAGGGCACGAGTACGGCAGGCTGAAGCACCCGGATGAATGGGTCACCAAAAAGGCCGAGTATGATCATGGTGCTGACCCCCTCAACCTGGGACCGACATCAGGCGAAGCGCACCCTAAATCAAGGGACCACCTGGACCTTCGCATGAGAGACGTCGAGTGGGGGTTCTGGAACGAGTTCTTCCAGCCTCAGGGCGACCAGGCTCGTCTCTCGTTCTCTCTCGTCGAAGACGTCTGGCATTTGCTCACAGTTGACTTATCAATGACAAAGGTGCTGCTACTGGAGCTGTCAATGGAGGCGGTGCTGATATTGTTCACAACTCTTATCCTAATGCTGCTCGGTTACGTAACAGGCTCGGGCGACGAATCGCACGAGACGGTGGGAAATTTGTTTACGACAAAGCTTCTTCTCTCCCTTTCGACCGTCCGGCTTTCTACCGACAGCGTTTGGGGCTGGAGGGAGGGCCCAGTCTCGCCACCCCTCGAGGTTTTGGCTCTTTCGCTGCATAGCTGGCTGCACTGGCTGCTGCTCAACATCGCCTCTGCAATCGTTGTTGCTCGTGCAATGCGTCCCCTCAGGCAGGTTTTCTTTTCTCCCGACTGCGTCGTCGATCACCAGCATTTGAACATCCGCCTCCAGCTCCTTCGTTTCAAAACCGTGGGCTTGAAGAACCTTCACATTTCGTTATCAGCCACGACGGCCGACGGAGTATTTCACAATTTGCCTTTGAGCAACGGGATGAACCAAATCCCCGAGTGGAGGGGTTGTGGCCCGATGAATATCAAGCACGACGTGTCTCCGACGTCACCCTTCCACCCTACCAACTTGGCCAAGGAAAAAATCACCATGGTAAGGGTTGCGTTGTCGTGCATGGACAGCAACGGCATGCCTGTCAACGAGACCATGTCATGGTACGACTCAGACGAGGGCGTCTTCATGAAGGCGCCCTCCAAGAGACTTTTTCTAGAGAAAGGGGTGAAGTATCCGCAGATTCTGTACAAAGCCAAGTGGCGCGACGCCTATGCGATGTATAAGCCGTGGCCGCCGAGTAAGGTGAGACTGAGGCTAAGCTGAGGGAGCGAAGCCATACGCATTTCAATTAGTTAACGTCAATCTTCACGCGCAACTCTACGTTGGTCGCAGCTTCCGGCACTAAGCGTTGACCTCAACAATTTTTGCAGGGCTGTCGTCAGCGAACCGCCCGAGCCTGAGCCTAAAGCGGAGCCCGTAAAAGGGGACGATGACAACGTATAGTGTAACGAATAGAAATAGTTAATTTTTTAGTTATAAAGTAGATAATCGATTCATGGGGCCTCTGGTGCGACCTTATTATTACTCATGCCGTTATGTATATTGCCAGCGCCATCTTTACCTGCGTCACCGTAGCTGTAAAAGCTAACAGGCTCCCCGCTGACCTTTTCGACAGTTTTAATGGCGTTGATGATTTTCTTTGCAACCTCCGCCCTCTTCTGACCTTGTTTATTTAAGCTGCGGCGAGCGTGAAGATTGGGTTAATTAATGCAGCTGTGGCAAGGGAGCATCAGTGGCCGGTCTCACCTCGCTTCACTCGCCGTAGCGACCCCAACGCTCTCCAGCATCAACGTGTAAACCAGCCCGGCCCCGAACCTTCTCTTTGCATCTGACAAGGTGAGCGATTCACCATTCCCTATATTCGCATTCGTGTTGGGATCGAGCTGAACATGACCAGTCAACTCCGCATAATAAAAGTCTAGGAGCTCCTCGAAGTAGCCGTCGAAATTCTCTGATGACAGCGAAAGCACGAGAAAATTAGCGACATCGAACAGAGGTTGAGAAATTGCAGCCAGCTGAAAGTCAATCATCGAAACTTGGTCCGTTTCAGACCCCTCAGTGTACAGATAGTTTTCGCAGTGACTACACAAGGGCCGGGGAGGAGAGACGAGTTAGAATGGAGCTCACTTGCGTTTTGGTTTTTGTCCTCTGCTGTCACTTACCTATCCCCGTGCACAAGCGACACTGGCTCAGTGGCGACGATATCACTCCACCGCTTCCCCTTAGCGACGACTTCATCCCCGCAACTCTTGACCGCCTCGACGTCAAGTCCCATCGCCTTCGCCCACTTCTTGAATTTAGGCCACGACTTTTTCAACACCGGAACTATGAACGCCTGAGAAGCGTCGGAAGGCTTCGGCGCAAACTGCCTCGCTGCGGACTGGTGCTCTCTATCCATGTACTTAGCATGCAGTTTAGCCTGAAGTTTCAGTATTTTCCTCGCGTCTTCGATTGACGTTTGACCTTGTACGCCAGGTTTAAGCTGTCGGTCCCTTTCTCTCATGTCCTCCATAAGGATGATGAAATCCTGCGTCGCTTCAACGATCCCGAAGAAGTATAGCAGCGGGCTCGGAATATCCTGCCGGAGAGGGGGAGGAACTTTGGGGCCGCTGGTGCGCAGGAATCCGGCCTCGCGGGTGGCGAGCTTGGAAAGACGGAATAGTACACGCAGCCCTATATCAGCCTCGGGCAGAGTGTATTTTACGACGATGCTTTTAGGGGCTGAGGCTACTTGAGAAGGGTCACCCTCCCACTCTATTTTGAGGAAGGCGACAGAGCTGGTCATACCCTGTTCCGAGTCCGAAGGTTTGTCTACTTTGAGAGATTTTATGGAGAGGGAGGGGCCAAGGGAGAGGGTCGAGGTTAGCCATGGGATTGTTATTTTTGAGGGGGTCGTGGGGAAGGGGGGGGGCTTGGGGGGGCAGATGTAGAGGGCGAACAAGGTAGAGAGAGCGGTGGAGAGGAGATACATTGTTCTTGCGTGTGGGGTGGGGGGCCGGGGTCGCAGCTGCAGGGCTGGAAGGAAGTTAGGAGTCAGATAGGGGTACAGGAATAAATTGAGGCTTTTACGCTTATTTATGATATCTGATATTTGAAACTGAAGGGATGGCTACGATGTGGAGACGGTACGTATTTTAGGTTAGTGAAAGTGAGAAAAGAGGGGGGGGGGAGTATTTTTTGGCAATTCCCTGGAAGTGGGAAGAAAACATCCTCGTCTCGAGACAAGCTCTGCAAAACCGGCAATATAGCTTATACAAGCCATCACTTATAATAAGCTGTGACCCCGTAGCGCCAGTGAATCATCATATATCCTCGCGTGGCTCTCAGAAGAGTCTTGCTTTTTCAAAGGTTTTCAATCCTGTAGGACGTTGCTTGTTATCTCAGTTCCACGTGTGTGCATAATCCGGGGGGGGGGGCGTCATGATTTTGTCCGGGGCTAGGAAGATATCCCTGCCTGTCTCACAGGAGGACCAAACCGACTACGCAGAAGAAGGTAGAAAGCTCCTCCAAAGGGTGAACCTGTCGTTGGATGGCAAACCTGAACGATATGCAGCTGCCAATGCAATTTTCCAGCACCCTACCACGCATGCAACGCTTTACGTAGGAAATGCCACTGCGGCTAGTCAGAAATCGGTTTTAGCCGAGCTAAAGGATTGCCGAAGGATCGTTTTTTGCCAGGACGGCGACGGGACGAAATCATTCCAATCCGACCCTGAATTTAAGTACCTCGACTTTCCTATTGGTAGATGGCTGAGATTTGTCAAGAGAGAACCTCAGGCTGTGCTGGATTTTTTCAAGTCACTGTTTGATTTTTTGGACGACGAGCTCGGGCAGGGTAATTCTGTCCTTATCCATTGTTTGGCGGGAGCTCACAGAGCCGGAACTGCAGGAGTCGCAAGTCTCATGTACTTGGTGGGGATGGGTGTGGAGGAGGCGACTATAGCGGCCAAGGCATTGCGGCCTGCTATAAATCCAATCGGCAGCTTCCCGCAATTGTTGGGTCTCCTTGAAGATGGGATGAGAAGTAGTAGCTTCGATAAGCTGAATTCACCGAAAATAAAATAAAACGCTAAACAAAATATTTGTACGCGGTAAATCTCTCTCTCTCTCTCTCTCTCTCTCTCTCTCTCACTACATAATAACAACGTTCCTATCTCCATACCCATACTCTCCCTTATTATCCTCAAAAACCTTCTTCATCCCTTCAATCCACCTCCCATGTATCTCCTCAACCTTCCCCCTCAATTCGTCCTCCGTCCCTTCAAACTTCTTAACAATAATAGGCTCACCCGTAACCACACTAATCTTCTTAGGATACGGTATAAAAAGAGGTATATTAAACCTCCCAAAGAATATCATAGGAGTAAAACCAATCATTCTACTAATCTTCTTCATGATTATATTCTTAGGTAATATGTAAGTGTATGAGCCGTCGACGCCAAAGGAGAAGACGGGGACGATGTTGGAACCGTGGAGGAGAGCGAGTTTTATGAAACCTTTACGTTTTAGGAGGTACAGGATTATGTCTTTTGAGCCTTTTTCTAGGAGGGGATAACGGTTTAAGATGATTTTGGTGGTTAGAATTTAGGACGTTATTTGTATTCGTTTTCTTTTCGTTTTTTTTTTCTCCCCCGAATCATATATATATCTCACCTAAAAGCATAACCTCCTGAACTCCTCCCGGTATAAAAACGATATTATCCTTCTTCTCTAAATGCCTTACGAAATTCTTCTTACTGACGTCCCCGGCTCTACAGAAAGTGTACACGTGCTTTACGAAGGGAAGACGGAATACTATTGTCGTCATTAGACCGAACACTTTAGAGGGTTGAGGAATGTTTGAGAAGGTTAGACAAGGGGAGAAGACGAAGAGAGGGTAGGGGAGGATGTCGTGGGGCTCGAGGGTTAGGATGTTGGAGGAGGAAGATGGGAGGGGGGAAGTTATTTTTAGGGAGATACCGAAGTAGTGAGCGGCGTGGGTCATTGTCCATTCGCCGAGGGACCAGAGGAGGGGGAGGGTTGACTCAGAGGTTGGGACGGGAGTTAGGGTTAAGAACGTCAGGAGGACGATTGAGGGAGTTCGGAGGGGAGTAGGAAGGATGCAGAGGAGGAGGAGGCAGACTAGGAGGAATGTTGAGCCTGTGCGTGTGTTGCGCGAGGAGCGATAAGGACGAGCCGACAAGTTAGAATATAATATATTAGAAGTGATTTTTGTCACGATATCGTCGGTGGGAGGCTCCCGATGAACGTAATTGGTTGTACTCAAAGGTCGTCTATTCCGCCCGCCGGTTCGCATTTTCGAAGGCGCATTCATAACTTTATTTGTTTGCACCGCTCTAAATCGAACCCTTCCAGTCAAGCTGCACCCAAGTCGAGTGATCCGCCCCCGCGACCAAGTGGAGGTGTGACGAGGCCTTTTCTTACAATTTCCTAAATCATTCCTAAATGATTCAAAATGACGCTAAAAGACGATTGAGGGAGCTTACCTAGCCATAATAGGACCGCAGCTATAGCACGAGGGTCGTTAGGACGGTGTTCATACGCTCCTTTGCTCATATTGAGGACTGAATGGTCAAAAATACCCAAATGACAAAGGACTGAAATACTGGACTTGGCAAGAACTCGTTCACTCGTCCGTGGATGGTTAAACGGATAAGCGCATTCTACTTTAACATTGAATTACTGCCGTACTTTTCAATATCGTAAACATAAACGTCTCGTATTTTTCATTTTGAGGTATACTTTGGAGAGGCAATGCCGAAGAAAAGGGCCTTGCAGCACAGTGTTATAAATGGCCCTATAGAAGACAAAATAGACGACTTCATAAACGACGACATAAACGATGATATAGACGACGAAATGCAAGATAATGAAGCCACGAATAGAATGAAAATGACGACGACGACAACTACTTCTACATCATCGTCGTCGTCGACGATAGCACGCTGTGGTAGCCCTACCAGTAGATCTACAACCAGTAGTAGTAGCCCTACCAGTAGTAGTAGCCCTTCAAAACGAACTTCAAAACGAACTTCAAAACGAATGAAAATGGAGGCCCCAAGCTCGTCTTCGCAATCCCCGCAATCCGCATCCTCTTCCTCTTCATCAAAGCCAGCGCAGCCTCCCCTCTCAAAGCCTCCTCCCTCCCCCCCTCTCCCCCCCCTCCCCCTAAAAATCCCCCAAAAAATCCCCCTAGTCCCCCCCGGCTTCATTTCCGCCTCCCACCCTCTCTTCCACGGTCTAGAAATC